>JAECUM010027641.1:0-16421 GCA_016617855.1 Megalonaias nervosa
ATGTGTGTGTGTGTGTGTGTGTGTGTGTGTGAATGAAAATGCTGATATTTGTATACTCTCATAATTGGTTTGTTGAAATGCTAATTTTGCCATGTATACTGATAGCTTTAAAATACGTAAACAATATTTTTTTCACTACTCTGTTCTCTCTCTCTCTCTCTCTCTCTCTCTCTCTCTCTCTCTCTCTTCACATTTTTACCTTTCATTTTAATGTGCCAAAATTAATTAGTCAAGAAATATATTACTTTTTTCTGATAGTTCAAATATTCTGAACAATATTTATATATTAACTGTCTTGATATCAACAAAACCTTTATATAAAAGGTCATAGCAGACGCTGCCTCAAGGGGGTGGGCAAGAGAAACGCATGTTTTGCGTAATGTCACACATTGGCCGGTTAGAGAAAGGTTAGCAATCCAATCGAGTTTCGAATAAGTAATTCCTGACTGACAATTGGCAGTTGATAGTTAGGGCTTGGCTATTCGTGAATTTAACTTCGTCAGTATTTGCTTGGTTTCCTTGAGGAGAATAGAGGACTCACAGACGGGTGTTTACTGTAGAATCGCCGCCAGCCAAAAGACCATTAGCATTTTTGTGTGCGATTCAATCTCCATACAATATTGACAACGGCAACTGTTTAACGCGCGCTTATTTTGAAAGGGACACAATACACAAAGAATCAATTTTACACCAGAAAAAAAAAGGCATGCCAAGTCCGATATGCATGGTGCCCCACCACTCCATTCATAAATTAGTGTTGTAATGTGTGTTCATCCTGAAAAAGGGGGAATATCGCAGATTCTTTCGTGCACATTTAACAAAAAAAAGGAAAAGAAAAGAGAAACCAAGATAGACAAACAACTATCACTTTACAAAGTCACCAAGAAAAATTGTTTTAGTTATTTCTTTCTCAAAGCACTGAATATTAGCTTATCTTCTCCATAGACTGAAGAATGCAAGGCGTTGATCCTTTACAACTGATGTATCATATAAAATATATTTAAATTAAACACATTATGAAGAAAAATAGTTGCACAGAAAATAAATCAGACATAAATTTAGTTTGAACGACTCAAGTGTAAAAGTTTGCAAATGCTGAACATAATGACAGTAAAGACAATCTCACTCAGTTTTTGAAGTGAAACTTGGTCATTCATTTTTGTTTTAATAGTATTTATTCAAGGAAACAGTTTCATGTATGACTTATAACAATAAAATCTATATGGGGCTTAAGTAGAAAGCTGGAAGCTGTTGAAAACTGTGTCCCCTATTACACAGTAATTTTTTCAATCAATTGTTTACCCATTTAAGTAGACAAATATTAATGTATTCTTGGTCAGTTCTAGATATATACTTGTTTCAAAGATCATTTAACGGTTTAAAAGACGATGGAATACACTTGTGTGGATGTGACCTTTGTGTTAACTTGAACAACTCGTTTTGATCATTTTATTAAGGTTTGCACTGCCATAAATATTTCCGTATTAATTTCGTCCGAATACGTCGGACTGACAGGTAATACTATCTTAATTGTAGGTAGGATCGATAATGTGAAGAGAACACATTTTTATGTATATTTAATTTGTATTGTCCGTTTGTTTTGTTTTTCGGGGGTTTGGAGGGGTTGCTTTTCTTAATGATAATATGCCACGTATGTCTGTATTTTGTAACTGACCTTTGTAAAAAAAATATATCAAGCTAATGATGTACCGGACTAGACAAGTAACATTTATTTTGTAAACAACATAATGCTTAGCTAATATTTATCTATGATTATTGAGTAAATATTCGGAAGATTATTAATGGAGGTACATATGTTTACTTGAATCTGAGTCTAGGACATTAAGCTTTTTACTTGGAAATTCCCAAACTTTTTGACAACTTTTGATGTTTTAGAGAGGAGACTAACCTACACCTGGCCCTAATTTTGTGTATTCGCTTTTGATATCAATGTTGTTTACTTGACAAAAACGGCTCATTCCTGCCCTAACACCCGAAGCGGAATTAGTCTTTTTCTTGTGTTGTTTTTTTTAATTTGGATGGATTTATTTATTTAAATTATTCACTGGAATTATAAAGTGTGCATTAATACTTCTTGGACTAAAACATTAATTTGGAATTATAGTGAATCCAGTCAAGGACATTTTGGATTATATTATTATGCTACATCAATAGACTGCTAATACATCGCCACATTCCAGGTCATTGGCACATTAGCATATTGGAGACTACGGGGACATCAACACACACAATATTGCAATTTATTGGGAACATCATTGGAATTCAGTTAGAACTTCCTATATTTTGACTTGTGATAGAAATTTTAGGACTATCTGGGATTTAATTCACAATACTGTAAATTCTTTCTGAATTTTCAATTTGTATTCTAGGGAAATAAATTATTTGCTGAATTTTACAAAACGTGTTGGTTTTCACTCTTTACTGTTACATAGTTTAAAAACAGAGTTTTAACAATATTTTTTACATCCTAACAATACTAAATATTTCAATCGGTAACGTTTTCCGTGGTTGAATTGTAGAAGCAGAAATGATTTTTGATGAAGTGTCGTTCGGCACAAAGGAGGTCGAATAGTATTGGATGATCAATTGGCGTAGGTATCATTGTTAAGAACAAGAGGCTGAATTTTATCTTGTAAGTAATCTGCAGCAAAACCATGATATATTTTAAACAACTGAATTAATTTATCCTTATAGCATCGATGATTCAGGCTATCCCACCCAGATTCCTCATATATTAATGCCCGTCATTTATTTGGGGGTAGGTGGGTGGAATCTGGCGATATTATAAAAGTCGGTGACCACCAAAATATGTAGGGCACAACAGCAAAAGGTGGATTACAATGTTGTATTTTATTTTAGAGCACGATATACAATATAATGTCTTTATGATAGAGTCAAATTTATTAATAGTATGATTACAATTTACCCAACCCACCCCCCGAAAATAGTGAATGCTCCTTTATGTAGATACGAAACAATTTTAATCACTAGATCAACTGTACATCAATCTAGTGCACTGGGAATCTGGACGAAATCGCAAGTTGACAGAAATAAATCAATCACGAATAAATAAAGTGAAGCATCCCTTAACATGAAGTTTTGGCCTGAATATTCTATTACTGTCAAATCCGGCGTATTTGTTTTATTTGACATGGATTCTTGTTCCCCATTCCAAAATGAAATCTGATTCTCAGTTTCATCATATGACTTAAGATCTGTTAAACTGTAATATTGAACTTATTATTTTTCAGTGATCCCATAACCTTGACATTCTAACGATTAGGAGAAGTGTGCTTATGACATGGTTTACGTTCATGCAACAAGTTATTGTTGTGTGAAGAATATGTCGAGATCAACGGTAAGGATATATTTTGTGATTGTGTACAAGTATAGACAATCAAGGTCCTAGTTATTTGAGTCAGGTATGATAATAGTAAAACAAATTTACAAAATGCTTGAAATCCATAATGACTCTGTTACCTAACCCTCGCACAATAGCAAGGAATAATGTTACCGAACTACAATAGCTGTTATCTGTACATGGATAGTTTTAAGACGCCAAATCATTAGTTTTCTTTCTACAAGCACACACAGCTGTAAGACATTCGAAACGCAATCCACTTGGTTTTTTCAAGTTAAGCTGATTGAGGTAAGATGGCAGGATCATTGAAGTGAGAAATAGGTCCCTTATGACATATATCCGATTTCTTTGGAACTCTGACATCTTTTGTCACGGCACACCCAGCTGGTTTCTGTTTTATTTTCTTTACGTCATTAAAGAAACAAGTAGCCTCTGCATGAACTGTCTACAGAATGTGTGATTTCAACCATAAATAGGTCCATTGAAACAGCGTGTGGGGTATTATTCTCTGGTTCGGTTAATAATCTCCACGTCACCATTGACAATCCTACATATAGCTCAATTCAAAGAGGTGAGGTGGATATTTAGTGTATTATACTCTCTCTCTCTCTCTCTCTCTCTCTCTCTCTCTCTCTCTCTCTGTATGTTCTCCATTATGTATCTCTGTATGTTCTCCATTATGTATAGCTGTTTATTTCCGACCAAATTCTCCAACAAACACCCTAGTCTTTCAAGAATATAATGTTGTGAATTTAGAAATTTATAAAATTCATTCATGTGGCATCACTTTCATACGATGACCCATAGTGTGTGTATGTATAACAAATTGCATGTTACTGAGGGCCTGATAGCAGCCAATACATTGGTCAGCCACTCTTCCAAAATGGTACACCGATATGGACCAAAACGAAGACTGACCCGTCCACGAAACTGTCATAAGGCACTTCAGCAACAGATATTATTTATTATACTATACCCAGTGAATATCGATCTTTTTGTGAGGTGAAGCAAATTAGGAATTTATAACATGCTGCATGTAGCGCGTAACTTACAGATAGGAAGGCACCGGGCTGTCCATAACACATTCAGTGGAACGTGATGAGGCCATCGTACAAAACTGTCACTATCTGCACGAAATCTGCACTAAATTAAGAAAGAATGTGTTTTCTGAAATGCCAGAACGAGATTTTTGTTTCGCGCCATGATTCTCTCTCTCTCTCTCTCTCTCTCTCTCTCTCTCTCTCTCTCTCTCTCTCTCTCTCTCTCTCTCTCTCTGTTTGCCATTGCATGAAGATACTTATTAGAATTTGCCAGTGTCTATGGTCAGTGCTGTTTTACCAGGTACCCCTCTTATCTCAACGACGCCACGATACATAACTTTCATTGTATGCTCCATAACGCTATTTACAGAGATAATGTAACGTGGATCGTTATATAAAGTAAATTTTATCTGAACTTTTTATATCTATCATGTTAAAAGTCTTTCATTGTCAATTGTTCAAATGTTCGAGTACGCGAACGGTCAAGGTCGTCAGACCCTATCATCCCATGTGATTGTTTAAAATTGCATGTTGGAGTACTCTCGTGAGATATAATTAGAAAGTGAGCTGCACTACAGGTATCATTTTTTTTCCATCTGCGTACAGCGGTATACCGGATATTAGGTATCAAAGAAGTTATGGTTTCACCGTGTGCTGCTGGTATGAATTTCGTGTACTTCTTCATACCATTTCAATAATACAATTCTAAAGCGGAAATACAGAGCAAACAAAACGGGGTTTTCTCACTTTCCTCTCTGTGATTTAAATAAACTCTATTGTGTACATGCAATGTAACACGATAGATTAGTTCCATATCAAATATGTATCGTCGTACTTTGGAATACTTTGGACGCCCAATTCAAAATGTGTAATTCATACTTTTTATCAAAATAAAAATTCAGATATAATAATAATAATAATGATAATAATAATAATAATAATAATAATAATAATAATAATAATAATAATAATAATAAACTCTCTTAGACGAAGACAACACATTTGGTCATGACTGACCTATCTGTGATGTGGTCCTCAGTTTTTGTAATTGACTATGTCAAAAAGAAAACAAAAAAAACCCCCAAAAAACCCCACAAAAACCATGCACATAATCAGGTATCGTAGCACACTCATTCATACATATTTAACATGAATGACTATGTGTGACTATATTGGAAAACATATACACATATGAACAATATTCTATACACAGCTACATACATTTCAGCATAAGTCATACGTATTATATATATCGAATAAGATCTGGACATATTATTTATGGACATAATGATAAAGTTTTCTATTCAGAGCCTTTAATATGTCATTCCAGCTGGTCAAGAAAGAATTTCTTTAATGATATTTGAAAAGAAGCAAGGAAATTTGAATTACGTATCCTCAGTGGTAGGAAATTCCATACAGTAGATGCTGATACAGTAAAAAAGCTTTTGTAATGATTGATTTTCGACCACGGAATCTGGAGATCGTTGTTAGTCGTCGATCGGAGATTACGCCCAGTATTTGATGATCTTAGTTCAATTAGGTTAGAGATATAGTCTGAAGAAAGAGCGTTTAAAGACTTATATGTTATGATTCCTTTAAAATAAAGAATACGTTTTTGTATGGGTAGCCATTGCAGATGTGACAACAAAACATTCGATGGAGTCATAACACGAAGTTTCAGTATTATTCTGGCTGCTGTTTTTGGAGTTTATTAATTCTGGACAGATTATAATTGGATGTGTTTCCTCATATGGTACATCAGTAATCTATCAGTGGTAGTATATATCCCGAAAAATAAAGTTCAAGTGATTAGGGAGGTAGAAATTTCGAAAGCAATTTTAACAGAGTTATTCTTCTGACTACCATTGCACATAGGTGATCGATATGTGCATTCCAGCTGAGATGTTGATCAATGTAGATACCAAGAAGTTTTGATTTTTGACAATAGATACGTCTAAGCCATTTTGAGTTAGAAGTAAATCCATGTTAGTAGATAGACGCTGCCTTGTTCCGATTGTCATACATTTCGTTTTAGAGATATTAATATGCGTTTTGTTTTGATGACGCAAACTTGATATATTGTTGAGGTCGATTGCCACTTTATGATTTTTTTTTAATAAAATGGATATATTTTTTAAAAATAATTTTATCTCGTTGTACTTTCGTTCCCAAATAAATATTGCGGTCGGTTCTCCATCCCCTGAGCTTTAACTTTTCTCCTGAATCCGGACAAAATACTGATCTTATATTTAAAGAGTGTGTATTCGCATATTCATCTTACGGGATTTCTACAGGACAGATAACTGCTCCGGGGATATATTCACGGGGTTCGGGGCCCGTAAGGGCCTCGACCCTCGCCTATCATGGCACTTTGAGAGATTTCTACAATTGTGGCGATCAAATGAGGTTATGTATTTCATTTAAAAAAGTAAATATCTGATTTTAAGACTACTGTTTCTAATTGCATCTTTTATACGATAACTAAAGGTCATATCTCACTTGTGCATATATATATATATATATATATATATATATATATATATATATATATATATATATATATATATATATATATATATATATATATATATATATATATATATATATATAATTTACATGTACATGATACTCCAAGGTTATATCTTATTTGTACGTATTTATACATATCCGGTCTACAATTTAAAATCAGCTTAGGTTCAACAGTTTCCTTAATCCTAAACTCATTGGATTTGTATTATCATATGTACCTTAAAAATACTCAGATTAGATTTATAGAAACTAGATAATAGGAACAAAGTGAAGAAAGTGAACTTGTACAAACTGAAAATTAGTATAGCCTAGTTTAGAGAAAGAATCTTTGCAAAGCTTTCAAGGCAGAATGTAATATCAATACAAAATTTCCAATCAGTTTATTCTCAGTTACTAATATTTACATGTAATTAGTGCTTTACTTGACACGGGAATAAACTCGATGATCATCTTCATATTACATATAATTGTGATTTACTTGGCACGGAATCCAACTGGATGGTCATCTTCGTATCAAAGTTAAGCCTAATACATCGCTGTGAGCATGCAATATTTACTAATATACAAAATAGATGGCCGTCAATGCAACAGATTAAAAAAAATCGAGGCAACAGTTGTAGTAAGTAAAGAACGATGTTTGTAACACTCGGGAAAATAAGCTAAATAAACAAATCCGGTGAAGTGAATTGTTTTGAGATAAGTGTTTTCCATCGGGAAGGTTCCTGTGCACGAAAGATTATTCATGAGCATTTGTTCACTAATGGATACCAGAACTAACAGATGTTCGGGAAGATATACCGCATGAAACTATTATCCATACAAGTAACAAAATGCTGCTGCTATAGCATCGTTGGGAGGCATCTTTAAATCACCAAAAAGTTAGATACAACTTCGAAAAGTTCAATATTTTCGAGAGCGTAATAAATCTGCGTTTAATTCGTATACATTTTTAACATTTCCATTCAGCTCCTCCACTCTGCTTTTCAGTAAAATACATTAAAGATATTTTCTTTGTAAGTAAACTACATTGCTTAATTCGTTGCATTAGGCATAATTATCATTATTAAACATCTAAAAAAGCAACTAATAACTATAGATACAGTACGTCAAACCACGCGCCAAAATTTCACAAAATAAATGAAAATGAGATAAAGCAGTATGCGAAAGGAATGAAGGAACTAAAAAGATTATGGAAAATAACTTGTAGTATTGCTAATTAAAACATATTTTAATTGCTGAACATTACAGAGTTAATTTCCAAGTGTAATTTAAATAATTAATTTAAAATTGGTTAAATCTTATCTCATAATTTTCTTTTTCTTTTTCATTCATTAGCTATTTTTATTCCTACTACGATTAAATTTACAATCATGAAATTATAAAGATGGACCCTTGTGAGAAGGTAGCAGTAGTCGTCCTGAACTGTTAACCGAGAAGATGCGAATGATCGTCTAGAACTAACTTTTTGTTCTTTATTTGTAACCTCTCGATAAATACTACAATCAATCAAATAGTAAAAATAGCCGAGGTGATCCGAATAGACTAGATTTGTTGTTTTTTTTTGCGGAAAATTTTCTAGTGAACAAAATATATTTTTTTCCCCTGAAAATTACTGTGCCGACATACATCCGAGGCAAATTTCTGTCTCACAGAAATGGCCGAGGTATCGCCGATAGACTTTGTCAATGAAACGTTTATATCGGATTAAAAAATTTTAAAAAGTTACTGCCGAAAACGGGCAAGAACGTATTTGGACAGAGCCTAGTTAGACAACCAGGAGGATAAAACATTAATCGGCGTTCGGCGTTCGGAAGGTGGTCAATTTTATATGGAAAATGAATTGCCACCCACCAACATCAAACATATAAACACAAATCAACCACACCGCAACCTAATTCATAGTCATCTAAATTACCATGAAAGGTAACTATATTAAGATGCTTTATTAAGTTTTGTATTTTCCAATATATACCTCATAATAATACAATAAGTATATTAATAAAGTACTTTTGTGTTACAATAAAATTCATGTTTTCAGTAATATTTCCTTTTATTTCATACAGACTTCATTTTGAGTTCCTTTGTGTTAGTTGAAATTAAGTCATGTTTTGTTCATTTTAATTCATCTCGGAGTGAATCTTCCTTCATTTTCGCTTATTTTCGTTCATTTTGGGCAATATTTATGTACTATGAAATCTATATCCATTCATACCCCACCCCCCGGACCTAGGCAGCTTAGCAAGGAACGAATAAATGGATAGTACATTAAGGGAGAAAAGACTTATGTGCCAGAGACCTCAAAATTCACAAAATAAAATTATGTGGGGCTTATTTTAAAATGTCTGCATAAAAATATAAAACGTGTTCAAACTGATCGACAGTAAAGTAGCTTGTATTGCCAGCTATCCCAAAGGAGGGTCGCAGTAAATCATCGGCAATTCAAAACTTAAATTCCTATAGTACAGTGGGATCCGTAGTGGTCCCTCCCCCACGACCTTCCCCTCAATAATACTTTGTAACAAAGTAATTTGGGAAAATTAGCAGAAGAAACTGACGCGTATGATACCTGGAACCGAGCCTTTCATATCATGTGAAAATAGTTAAGTATTGCGTTAGAAACGAATTCTTCCACAATATGGTGCATTCTGTATGGTACGGTGGACTTGATTAGTTCTTGCGCCCTCGAAAATCTCAAAATAAATGGTTATAACGCCTGCCAAGCCCACCGAACATTACTATCTTGAACACTTCCTCTACTGTCTCACTTGAGCCGGCAGGTAAGTAAAGGACTATTCAAGTTTGCATGAATTAAGAAAAATATTCTTTTGAAATCTTCACGAAACCCACATACCAACCCCCAACCACAGGAAAAATAAATGGTCGGACCCTAAACGGACTTGATTCTTGCCAATTTTAGCAGCAGCAGCAAAATTTCTCGAGCCTTATCGAATAAGAGATTTTATTTATTTCTGCTCGTTTAAACCGTACTTTTAACATATTATTGGCTTGTTATGTCAAATAAATAGGAACTAAGTGCATTTGTTAAGAACTCACCGGCTGGTCTGGGTGGATATCGAACCCACTATCCTTGTATTACGAGTCTGATGCTCCACCAGCTGAGATACCGCTCCACCCTTCTCCTAACTGTGTATACAATACGGTACACGAGATTGAATAGAAAGGTGAGATATACCGTATGTGCTCGCTTACAATTCAAACTGAATGCAAACTGTACGGACCCAGATCTGCCGTCGCATAATGCTCCGGTAGATCCGGGTCTCTGCAGTTTGTTAGGAGTAATCAGTACAAAAAAGACCCTGAACTGCCAGCACACTAAGCGACTGCAGATCAGGGTCTATTTTGCTTGCAGTGGGCTCAACTTTTAAGCGGGTATAAACGGTCCCAACCTTTAAGCGGGTGTATATGGTAGAGTATCAAACAGTAAAGTGGGTGTGTGCGAGACTACCACTTTTATAAATTATGCTTACTGCAAGCGCTATACCCCGGGTGGGCAATAATTTTCGCAGGGCGGTAGATCCGGGTCTCTGCAGTTTGTTAGGAGCAATCAGTACAAAAAGAGACCCTGAACTGCCAGCACACTAAGCGACTGCAGATCAGGGTCTATTTTACTTGCAGTGGGCTCAACTTTTAAGCGGGTATATACGGTCTCAACTTTTAAGCGGGTATATATGGTAGACTATCAAACAGTAAAGAGGGTGTGTGCAAGACTACCGCTTTTACGAATTATGCTTACTGCAAGGGCTATATCCCGGGTGAGCAATAATTTTCGCGGGGGGGGGGGTGGACACTCCACGAATCTTGGTAAGACAACACGGGCCGTATATTTCAACTATTAATGAAATTACCTCACAATCTATTGAATAAAGATCCCATCAGGTTATTTTCACAATAAAATAAATAAACTTAATAACAATTAGACGAATACACGTTGATCCAAAGTTTATTTTTGGAGGCAATTCATATTGTAAATCTAGTAGTTTCCTCATTTGCCTGCCGGAGAGAAATATTAGACTGTCCGAGGTCCATATTTTGCGCACCCCTGCACTATAAGTTTTCCTTTTAGAGAGCGTAAATACAGAACAAAAATGTTTAGCAATTCTTAATTTTGCAGACTAAATGTGGGCAGTTTTCAATTTGGATGTTCTTAGACATTGCTTTTGGCAAAATTCAAAATTGATCCATATTTCTAAAGTGTTAATTAGGTACAACAAACAGATATGAAAAGGTACCTTGATTTTCCAGAGTTTTATATATATATAGTATATAGTATATATATATATATATATATATATATATATATATATATATATATATATATATATATATATATATATATATACACACACACACACAGAGTTCATCTGTAGTACCTACAAAGTACTTTGCAACATCACTGTAACGAGTTTATGTATTTACAGCAACTGATTTTAATCCTTGCAGCTGGTTAATAAATTAGAAACAAAATTAAAGGTGAGGTACCATTACAAAATGATGATCACGGGATGATCCGCGAGGAGCGGGACGAAGCCTCCCCCTCTCCTCCCCACCCCGCAACAAATGAGCGCGAAACAACCGGAACGTTTCCAAGAGTAAGTTTTCTTTATGTTTAAATAGTTAAAATTACGCACTGGAAATGCTTGAAATGCTGAATCTTTGTCCCCTAAGCTTCCTACGGGACGCGGGGGGGGGGGGGAGCCGTCCCACAAAACTCACCCTACTTGTTTACGATAAACGATATTTTTGTATTGACCCGTGCTTATGAAGTACCACACCACCACCCCCTGCAGGAAACCCGCTCTCTTTGATGAATACAGCTCTACCTATTTTATTGGTTTTTAATACTTTTCTTTGATCTGCTTCTCCGCTGCACTAAAGAATTAGAAGCTATTTATTAAGGACTCTTTTTAATATATCGATTTCAATTTATTATACGACTCAATTTGGGGTGTTTGACTTTCACACGCATTGATTAGGACTCATAGAATACAAGAATACAACTGTTTTGTTTGCGTAACGTTCACCCTAAAATAACGTCGTGATGCACGTAAATTGTCGGTTGTACTTTCTCCTATCATTCATGTCAGAGTTTAAAGGCTTCCAGGTAGTACATTTCCTCGGTAGTGCTGAGTCAAACAAACTTTACCTTCGTTCTTAAATGTCAATATTCGGTCTGAAATACACCATTCGATACAATGGCACATGTTTGTAATGTCATTCTTTTTTCTTTTCATTCTTTGTGAACACTTTTTTTTTCACTAGCTTCCTCGCTGCACAGGAGCACAAAGAAAATATTATTAAAAACAGCGTGCTACGTTATGAATTTAATTCCTCCCCCCCCCCCCATCTCTCTGATGTTAAAACGGTTTGGCTTTCACATACATCGACCTCTCTTCATTAAATATTATAATACAACTTGACACCATTTTAAAATATAGAAGTATTCGAGATCCAGTCTACTTTATATATTCCTTAACCTTTTGAACCAAGTCAAATGGGTTCTAATACTATATTCTTTTTGTGAGTTAGAAACCATTAGACATTACCTTAGATTTTGATGTCGTTATAGGTCTTAATGTAGCAGATTATGTTCTCATGAAAATAAAAATGACAGCGTTAAAAGCTAACTACATATCAGAGGCTCGTGTTGTATAGTTCTCTTGCATCGGAACTGTTGAAATTCATTTTTGAAAAGAGTTTGTTAACAGATGATGAACAAAAATGCTTCTCTTCGCCATTGCTCTCTCTCAGTCTCGATCTCGATGTATCTCACTCAACGGTATTCTTAAACACGTAAGATTGAACTGATAGTACGCATACAACGGTATTCTTAAACACGTAAGATTGAACTTACGTAAGATTGAACTGATAGTACGCACACAACGGTATTCTTAAACACGTAAGATTGAACTGATAGTACGCATACAACAGGAAGGATTTACTGAACTGACTACACAGACAACTGGAAGGACTTACTGAACTGACTACACAGACAACTCTGTGTGTGTGTGTGTGTGTGTGTGTGTGTGTGTGTGTGTGTGTGTGTGTGATATTTACATTTTTAACATAGATTTAACAATTTTTCAGTCATATCACTACGATATTTGCAGTGTGGCAGTTTAAAGTGATGTCTAGCACTGGGGCATCATGCCGTAGACATGTAGAATTATGTCCCACCCAGTCACATTATCCTGACACCAGGCCGACCAGTCCTAACACTAACCTCTTAATGTTGAGCGCCAAGCAAGGCAGCTGTTATCACCATTTTTGTAAGTCTTTGGTATGACTCGGCCGGGGATTGAACCCACGACCTCCCACATCCGAGACGGACGCTCTAACCACTAGGTCACCGGAGCGGTACACACAGACAACTGGAAGGACTTACTGAACTGACTACACAGACAACTGGAAGGTCATATATTTTATGAATTATCTTAAAATGATTCCAAATAAATATAATAAACAAGACGTACACATTTAAGAGTATTCAACTTAATTATTGAAGCGACTGTTAGCGTACCAAAGCAATGCACTTTCGATTTATGAATATACCCTATACTTAAAATAGTAGAAGCTCTCTCTCTCTCTCTCTCTCTCTGAAATAATATGCTGCTTTCTTGATTTAATTCAAACTGACACAGTCTATGTTTAAGACCGAATTACTCGATGAAAGAGGACATTCATGGAACGCCATGTACTACATGTTTTAAAAGGGTTTCAATATAACGTATACCGTTGGATGGTAGTCTATAACCTTTTATGATAGTTAAATGGATAAACTCACAGACAGGTTGATGATACGAGACAATAAATTCGTGTGGCTACAAGACCGTATTTCAACCTAGGCTATTAAACTTGTGCCACGCTTGCCGTCGGTAACGCCATTATTAGCGAGCGTGATGACAATGCAGGAAATATGTAGCAAAGTCCGGCAGAACTGAATAGAAATGTAGAACACGTGCAAAACGTGTACAACACCAATGTTCAAAGAAGGATCTGAGCTTCTTTCATCGCCTTGCCAACTGCATCCATACATACGTATTCGATGTCTTCGAGATGAAATGGTCAATTTCTTCCTTTCCAGATGTTGAGACAAAACAACACCATATACCCAGAGTTCAAAGATATCTTTAGTTGTACCGCTCAAATTTCTGTGCAAAATTTTTTTCTCCGCAAAACTATAAACAAACAATCAAATTGATAAACCACTTGTTCAGCCAGAAATTCTTTTGAATTTCCTAGTTTAAAAGGTCATGACTTTATTTAAATTAAACACACAAATGCACTTCATTCAAAATGACTGGTGTAAATGAGAACTTGAGGCAACACGTGTTAAATAAGTTAAAAGGATTCATTATTTTCTTTACGGAAGAGAGAGAGAGAGAGAGAGAGAGAGAGAGAGAGAGAGAGTCAGTCCGCATAATCAGCACCTTATGCCAAAGAATGTCACATCTAAATATACGGTTTGGAGCTTAGACAACGCTGCAAAAGAAATTAATGTGGGTGTTAATGAACAATGAAGGACGCTTAAATGCACTCAAAGGCCATGTAAGTGCTTAATAGTTTACTTATTCTTCCACATGATTAGTCGAAAATGACAATGATGACCTTGTCCCTCCAAGAGCATGCCGAAGATGAAATTGGTAATTATAACTACATATACAGTACTTTTGGTACTATGCCAGGACAAACTGATGGTCAAGTACAATACGGTTATAGGTACTATTCTAGCAGGTGCATTCGTGTTTCTTTGATATGGTTATCATATCATAGTATCATTATGGGTCTGATTACTTTAAAAACCCACCCATGGTTTGTATTTGTCGATGTATCTCACTCAACGGTATCCTTATTCTTAAATACTTAAGATTGAACTGATAGTACACAAACAACTGGAAGGACTTACTGAACTGATAGTACATATACATCTAGAAGGATTTATTGGACTGACTACACAGACAACTAGCAGGACATACATTTTCTGAATGATCTTAAAATGATTCTAAATAAATATAATAAACATGACGTACAAATATAAGAGAATTCAACTTAATTATTGAAACGACTGTTAGCGTATCAAAGCAGTGCACTTCCGACGATTTACGAATACACCAGATAGTTAAAATAGTATTCTCTCTCTCTCTCTCTCTCTCTCTCTCTCTCTCTCTCTCACACACACACACACACACACACACACACACACACACACACACACAGAGGAACTGCAGAAATAGTGTTCATTTTATCAATTGCTACATCTCTTCGATACCAGACAAACAAGTTGCTCCCAACACAATGCTAAAATTCTGACGATCGCATTTTTGCATGAAAATAATATTTCTGTAGGGGCAACCATATTTGTGAACATCAGTGTAGTAATAGGAAAGAGAAGTTAAACGAGTTGAGACCGCACGCTTTATAATATACACAAGTCAATCCTGTTCGACTTCCTCGAATAAATTCGTTACACTGACAACACAGAAAATAATTATGAATCGGTCTTCATTGTATTAAGTAAAACTGAGTTGTATAAAATACTTACCGAAAGTGATACAAATTGTGCACGTCGATATTATAATCCAGGGTATAAATCCCTCCATTATAATTCCAGAATTCATTACTTTTGCGCTGAAGCTGTCAAGGGACAGAAACACCATGAATAAAAAAATATCTGTATAGTAATTCCAATGTACCAAACGAAAAACCAAAACACGTATAAAAATACAAATCAGGAGTAGAATCACTGCTATATAATAAAATACGAAATAACTGCTATTGTCTCCTGTGTGCTACCATAATTTTCCACTTTCACTTAATTGCTGGTTGTGATTCTGCTTTTCATAAAGTCCTTGTGATGGTCTTAAAATTATTTGTGCTACTGATTGATATTTTCCCTCATCAAGGATAGCATTTTAACAGCAACAGACGTTGTATTGTCGTCTGCTTCGTTTGACTGTTTTGTTTGTTTTTTTTGCCTAATGGTACATAGCCAGTCACGAAGACGTGTTTTGTTTCTTTTCAGGGAGTCTACACTATCGGAATACGGTTTGTGTTCACGAGTTATGACCTGCTCTCCTCTCGGCTGAGGCGAGAATAGTGTAAATCCGTATAATGTACAATTGAAGTGCAACCTCTGTTATCACGGCGCGGATTTTCATTGCAAATGAAGCTGTACCGGGATCCAAGCTAGCTATGAATCATGCCTCGCAATTATGAATGTCAGTCTCGCAATTCAATTGGCACAATTTCAGACTGCATATGATTTCGAAAACGTTCCCTATACTTTGCTACAATATGTAACATACTGCTCGTGGCAAAGAGAACGTCCGGGAAAGATGCAAAAATCTAAGACACACATACATTGGAAATATGCGAAAGGGGCGGACTCTGGGGCGGAGCGTCTAATGATATGTCAGTCAGATGGAATCTCTATGAAACAACAACCTTGGAGA
>JAECUM010027643.1:0-28765 GCA_016617855.1 Megalonaias nervosa
GAAAATTCAATATATATATATATATATATATATATATATATATATATATATATATATATATATATATATATATATGCTTTCATTTAATCATGCTCCTTGCCTTTCTGATATCTATATCACAAATGAATTTTGCTCAAGTTTATCTTGTGCCAGATTAGACCTGGTCAGTTATTTTTGCTACCTTGTACACTACTTTACATTGCTTTGTGTACGAGTAACTTGGTATACATGTTGTCTGCTTTAATAGCCATTTCTTACAGCTTATATATTTCATGCACCTGTAACTTTTTTACTTTTGGACTCCTGAGTTGTCACTTCCATCTTTGCTGTAAAACGTGTCATTCCAGATCTTACTGCAACTACTTACATTATAGCGGTACTTCTCAACAGCTCCACAGATTTTTTCTTTCCAACCATTCACTCTGCTTCATTATTCATTTTCTGTTGCAACTGTTGTACATGTATAGCTTATTTTTGGAGATGAATACTGTTAACATTGAACTTAAAATTTGCCAATAATTTAATGGGTACAGATGTTTTTGAGTGTTTATCGATAAACACTGAATAACAAAGTTACTGTTAAGACCATCTTCCTATCAAGGCCTAAGAAAAGTACTCGTTCTCTAGTCCTTACCAGGTAAAAATTGTCCATTTCAGGTAAATCTTGCTAACTCATCTCTAGGCCAAGCAATTACAGATTTGCAATCAGTGCATTTTCTACTCTTACCAAGCACTGAAGATGCTGATTACTTTTGCTTATTTTACTGACTTGTTGTCGGCACAGAATATGCATCAGAGGAAGCAGACTGCTTTTTTTGTTATGCAGTCTTGATGCTGAAGCAGGTCACAATCCTGAAAATATTGTTTAGATTGAAGACGGAGATGAGTTTAACAATGCCTGACCAGACAAAAAACCCCCACAAAGTTTGGACATTCTGTAGCACATAACTTCTCAAAGCCTTACTCATAAAGATGTGTGAATGCTCATTGTAATGGACTTTCTTCACATTAACAGACACCTGTATTGTTGAAAAGTGTCATGTAAATACAACTATCAGCAAGAAATTGAGAACTGCTGTTTCTCTATCTGCAGACCTTGTCTTTTATTACACATGTAACTGAAGGAACCATATATTTGAAAGTTTTAAAACCACATTCCTCAGAACATTTTTGAGTCACTTGAGTATCGAGCATGCAGCTAGTACCTGTGACTTTTGGTAAGAATGTTAGTAATATGCTGGGGAGGTGTACTGTGGATCTTGAGTAAAATGATGACAGGGACATATTACTGTTGCAAATCATTCATCCCAGTCATGACTGCTTGGATACATTTGCCATTGGCCAGTATAGTCACTGATCCATAGTGTGAACAGTGAATGAGTGTATATATATAAATAAATGACACATACAATTTTGCCTGTGACCCTTCAAAACTCAGTTTCAATCCCTGTAGATTCATTTCAATCTTTTTGAACATCAGACCAGCTTCTTATGTGATTCTTATTTGTTTTACACTGAATATATAGTAGATCTACCATATATACCTGCATAGAAGTCCAACTGCTAACTGCGCAGACCCAGATCTGCCGGTACATAAAGTGTCAGCAGATCTTGATCTGTGCAGTTTGATAGAAATTATTAGTTGAATAAACAACATAGACCCTGGATCTGCAGGCACATTATACTATGGCAGATCAAGATCTTTCATATTTGCAGTTTGACCGAACTTGTGATTACAGATGGTAAATTATAAGTAATATCTGCATACTGATATTCAGCCATGATGGATAATATACATGTTGGAAAAGTACACTAGTGTTAACAGTCGGAGTGACCTATAGACCTATCTATGGTAAACAAATGAGGGCACAAGTTTTGGAGACATAATGTCTGTCATAAAAAATAAATTGTTATGAACAAAAAAACTCCACTGCCATGCTGCTTCAGTGGTCTTGGTGATAATATCAGGTGCACTGTGCTTCATCCGGTGATTAAACATGGATGGATATCTAAGAAAATGGACATGTTAATTTAAAAAATTTCAACAACATAAAAAAATGACAGCAGTTTTTAAAAATGACCATTTTTTCTGCTGGTACCGTTTCTTTTATCTTTTTGGGATGACTTGGCCAGGGTTCAAACCCGCAACCTCCCGCATCTGAGGTCGACTCTCTAACCACTTAGGCCACTGGAGCAGTTAAGGTCGTTTCAGTCCCCCAGATTAAAAAGAAAAGCGACTTTATTTTGATTTTACTCACCAAAATGGTAACTCCATGACCTTTGTTCACTTCTGGTTGTATAATCAAGTTGCTGCAGAGGTATAAGTATTGCTTGCAACAAAATTTCCCAAATTAATGCTGAAAAATAATGAAAAAAATTGCAAATATTACTACACATGGAACCTATTTGAGAAGCACTGCTCCAAAACGTAGGTATAAATCTGTCATGAAATTATTAATTATGTAACAGAAAAGAATTACTGGAAATTAAAAGATAATCAGTACGTTTCATGCAAGTATTCAGAATATGAAAAATACATTTTTCACTCAACAGTTTTTGTGTTGCTTTTTTTGCTCAGAAACTTTGAACTATGGCCAACACATAATTGCCCAAACTTGGTAATATCATGTCAAGAAATGTATTGACAAATAATTTTGTTCCGTTATTTTTTTTTTTGAGGTGCTGATACCATTTTGGTGGTAGTGAATTCCATGAAATTAAAAGGTGCTTTATTGTTAATATTAAAGTGATCAACCACAGTTTTATGACCCACTTCAAATAAAAGCCATACTGAATTCTGATATTTTTTTCTCATGAAATTGTCTTCATTAAAAATTATAAAAGTGTGGTGCATGAATGTTTTTTAAAATTTACAAATGGAAATATTCTAAACAGAAATGTAAGGCAAAGGTTGATAGTAACATTTGAAGGAATCTGATTATTATTGGTGTCATGGTGTATGCATACCTCGAATAATTACATTTTAAATGACGTTTGTACTTGACTGCATAAATTTAACATCTGCACAATATCATGTTCATTTTCTTATTGTATTACAGTCAGGATAATGTTAAGTATTGTATATACATGTAATATATATTTATATGTACTTGCTTTCTATAATACATTTTTTTCAGAAAAATAACTGTTGAGCCAAAATATGTTTTCGTTTGGTTTTGGGGGGTACTTTTTGTGGTACTGCAAAGAGAAAATAAGACTTAATAAATGCTGATTTAGTAATTAAATAATTTTATAGTAGCAATGCATTGGAAACCAATCTTACTCAGTCAAAACATTCAGTTAAGTTCCAGTGTTTGAAATAAATTCAAGTTCATTCATTCACTGCAAGCTTACACAAGTATGCAAAAGTTTTATATGTTCCCCTGCAAGCATGTTAATGCTAGTAGGACATAGTCGCAAACATGTACAAGCGAAAGGATAAGCTTGCTGTGAGCTAGTTTTACTTTCTGAAACAAACATGAAAGCTTGCAACTATATCCAGCTAGCTTGCCAAAGCCAGAACTTGCTTGTGCAAGTTTGCTCAAACATTGTTGTTAGCTTAAAACATCAAACAAGCTCATCATAAACTTACTGCTAACTTGCGACGATATGTATTTGGGTTTAGGCTTAAAATGAGTATGAGTAGATGGCCATTGGGACCCTGGGAGTTTTCTTTTAAAACAGGGAGACTTCTTAGCTTTTGGGGAAAGGATAGAAATCTTAGTTTGATATATATATATATATATATATATATATATATATATATATATATATATATATATATATATATATATATATATATAAGGGCTTGAATTATGCAACAATGGGGCTCTTGCTACATTTAGGTTCTCAATATGGAAAACTGAATTAAAAAAAAAAAATCTTTTATCTACTAGAAGTAGCACAGTTAGGCATACTGTAGAATTACACATGTTCTGTCCCACATTTGGCTGATAAACAGAGACTGCACAGGTTGTTTAGGCAAGATAGGGAAAGTTAATTTTTTCATTAGGTCCTTCTTTTTTAAATCATATCTCTGCAGTTTGTTTTTAAAGAAAAAAAAAAAGTAATCTAGCATGTATTTCCTGTAGTAGATAAGGCCATGCTTTACTTAGAAGTTCTTAACCAGGAACAAACTGATTTGATCCAGTGCCATACTGGAAGAACTTCTGCCTCTCCCTTCTATCAAACTGAATCAGTGGGTGTTAATATGTAGAAAACATCTGTCTGGATGGGAACTTGGCCTCATCAGTGTTTAGCTTTTTATGTCTGGAATATTTTACTCACATAGCACTGTAACAATTATATCAAGGAATTTGTATAAACTTTAGTACATTCATGCTGATCTTGAATTCAAAGCAATAAACTACAGATGCATTGTGTGAAGCATTATTTCAAATACTTTCAAATGATTTGCTGACTTTTGTCTTTAAAACACCGCTCTGGTGGCCTAGTGGTAGAGTGTCTGCCTCGGATGTGGGAGGTCGCAGGTTTGAACCCCGGCCGAGTCATACCAAAAGACTTTCAAAAATGGTACTAACAGCTGCCTCGCTTGGCGCTCAGCATTAAGAGGTTAGTGTTAGGACTGGTTGGCCTGGTGTCAGGATAATGTGACTGGGTGGGACATCATGCTACATGTCTGCGGCATGATGCCCCAGTGCTAAACATCACTATAAACTGTCACACTGCAGACATCGTAGCGATATGACTGAAAAATTGTTAAAGCTACATTAAAAATCTAAATCACACACATTGTCTTTAAAAATGGATAACCTTGATAGAAAATCATCTCCACTTTTGTCATGTCATGGAACATTGAGTTTTCCTTTTTAGAATTACACTGATATTTAAATTTATACTGGTTACCTAAAGGTGACATTTGTTAACTGATGTATGACTTCTGACAATTTTCCAGGACATTTGCTGGATATGATCAAAATCAGGCTTCTTTACTACCAGCAGTAATGAACAATTACTTGATAACGGTGTTTTTCCCCCATAGGTGTAACTTGTGTTAATAATCCAGATCATCCAGATGCAGTTGGTGAACATTGTTTGGGGCGATTTTTCTGCATTAACATATATATGATTGCCTGCAAGACAAAATGTATATACATACAAAAGAAATTAAACCGATTTTGAGTTGTCACAAATTTACACTTGACTAAGTAGAGTTTACATTCCAGCTGATTTATCCTGTCTTTACTGAGTACATTAGGTTGTATTCTTCAGGCATTTCTGTTATTCTCTTTCTTCCATTGCTATGAATAGGTTGCCAGGTAAGTTTCGACTACATCAGTTGCTCTTTCAAAGATTTTAAATTGGGAGAGGCCAGATCGTTAATCATCATTTCATTAATTAATGCATTCTTGTTATTTATATGAACATAATGTTCTTGGAAATTCAATTTTCAAATTATGTTTTCATTCATTTGCAAAATAAATCAGAAATTTTGCTTAAATTTCAATGAAAGGATATTTGCTAGTGATCACAGTCTGAATGTTATCCACAATGCTATGATTATATTTGGTCTTCTCAGATTTGTCTCATTGTAAATGTGCAGATACATTTAATACAAAATAGGTAAAGCCTACAGGAGGAGAAACAGGCAAAATATTTTGTATGTACATTCACTGCTTGTCAAAACTGAACCCCCTGGGGGCACTTGGATGTAGAATAGGCATGATGCACCATTGTGCATGTCATACAAGGTGACTTAATGGAGGCAGCCATTTTGCCTTGAGATGTGTTTCATGATGATATTTCAGTTAAGAATGCTATGGATGCTTTAAAAGAAAGTGGATTATATCAGAAATTTCACTTTGTGTTTTAGAGATTTTACCATTTTTGCAGCTATTTTTGTTTTGTATGCCTAAGCATACTCAGAACTGTACAGTCAGGGTTGTGCTGATGTGCCATTAAATCCTATACATATATATACAATATAAAAACTGAAGTGGAGGAATACATGAGAATAGCAACAATATTGCATAATGTCATGGAAATATTTTGCAAAGTGTCATGTGTGCATAATCTTTGTCTTGGCTATAGAAGTGTTTCTTGGATTTATAGTTATGAATATGTATACAGAAAATTTATTTTTCTTGGTTTTCTTATGTATTTTTATTTTGTTCTCTGCTAAAGTACTCTATATAGAGTCAGTTTGATTAAAATCAGATCTCCACTGTTATACATGAAGATCTGACAACGACCGCTTAGGGGTCATGTTCTGGTAACCTTTGTTATTACCATAATCTCTAATTTTATCAACCAGTCAGATGAAGTCTTATATCTTCATGTTTGGAGATTGATCAGTGTGACTGATGAACATGAATATGTATTGAACAATTTGATTCACTTTCAGGTTTCTGAAAGCTGCATTTCTGTTGGCTAATTCAAAGGTCACCAGAACATGACCTTTAAGCAGATCTTCACGCATGACAGTGGAGATCTGATTTTAATCAGATTGTCTAAGAAGTAATAATGAAAGAAACCAGACATGAAGATCCATATATATTACCTTAAAGTTTTCTGAGCTCACTGTCAATGAATGACACGTATAATTCACTTTAACTGCATAATGTGACTGCAGATCAAAGTTTGTTTTGCTTCATTGACACCTTAACAATGTTCATTTTTGTAAAAGCGTGCAGTAGTGGACTTGAAATCAGTGCTAATCTCACATCTTTGAATAGACCCTGTTGAATATGAAAAGCTAACAAAATATTTCTTCCATGACAAGTCAGGTTGATGTCACTTGAAGCCATGTAAATAATAGGGCAAGTGGTTTGAGGCTTATGACTGAAAAACATTTCTTTAATTACAAATGGATGGTGACCTACATTTATAGCAGATGCAAGCTAATTGGTGCTTCGATGAAGTACCAGGAGGAATAAATTAAAAGTAACAAATATCTTTATTTTCAAACCACAGAAGAAAAAAAATAGTTGTTCCTTTTATTAATTATAAAAGTTCTGATGATTCATGTTTCGATGTCTGTGGTTCATGGAGTAACATGGTAAGAAAAACAAACTGGAGATTTTATAAGGAAATAATACTTGGCAAACATTTTGTACATGGATGAGTGGGGGGATGCAAATAGTTTTATACATGGACAAGTGGGGATGCAAATAGTTTTATGCATGGACAAGTGGGGATACAAATAGTTTTATACATGGACAAGTGGGGATGCAAATAGTTTTATACATGGACAAGTGGGGATGCAAATAGTTTCATACATGGACAATTGGGGTGGGATGCAAATAGTTTTATACGTGGACAATTGGGGGGGATACAAATAATTGTATTCATGGACAAGTGGAGACACATGAGATTTCAAACATAGGCTTATTGTTTTAGAATTTCTGTACTGAGCAGAATGGTTGTACTTTACATTATTATGCTTGTTATTATTAATGACACCCCTTAACAGGAAATAAACTATTAATTACAGTAATATATTGGTTATTATTAACGACACCCCTTAACAGGAAATAAACTATTAATTAAGTAGCTCAGAGGTTGTATGATATTCCAGTCCTGTTCAGTTCATATTTGTATTTCTACACAATATTGAATGTAAGTCAAGTACATGTAAAATACAGTATAGTTTCATTTGTCTGACTTCATTTAGTCCAACTTAAATATTGATATAATGTAGAATGTCATTATTTCTATGGCATATTGAAAATATGTAGCCATCCCCTCTTTTGTGGCCCCTTGCAGAGAGGCTATCCAGTATGGAACGCCAGAGCTGTCTTAAGATGACAATATTTGTGTTCCATAATCCAGTATCATTCATGGTCATGATATGCTGTGGATTTGATATTTTATCTTCCTCGCTGGAGACTCCAAAGTCCTCTAACTGGGCAGGTTCTTTTCATCACAGAAGACATAAGAGGAGGTTGGGTGTACAGGACAATGCAAACTGTGTAAGAGAACTACCTTAGGACTGGCAAAATCTAGGTGGAATACACAGCGTGGTAATGATTGTATGTTTTCTGAACGTTTGCATGAGTGAATTTTGAGTCTCTGATACTGAATACAGAGTTAAATATTTTGTTTTATTTGGCAAGCCTATTACTGTATTGCAGAATCTAAATTTTCTCTTGAATTCTATATGTCAGTAACCACAAGGGCTGGCTCAAAGGTTCTTTGCACCCAAGGTGAACAATGATTTGGCATATCCTCATAGAGGAAAAAAAAAGTCACATCCATCTGATTTTGCAGCCCTTAAAGCCTGGCACCCTAGGTGATGTGGAAGAGCAATTGTATGTTCACTTCATCAATGCTTTTGGATTTATGATTCATTTGGGATCCCTCATGACAATAAAATGGTTTCTGAAAAGCATTCCAGAGGCATTACTACAATTTGATATAAAGGTGGCTGTTTCACAGAGGTCAGTTTATATGTGTGTGAAATGTATTATGTTGGTTCCTGCACAATGTGGTTCTTTTACAAAAGTGACTGGCTTACAGAGATGGTTCTTTGAGAAGTTTTGACTGTATAAAAGCAAAGCTGGTCTCATCTATCAGGCATGTGTATCCAGTAATTGTATCATGTGATGAAAGATGATCACAGTTCCATGTTGTTTGTTGTTTAGAGTGCGGTTATACACAATTAGGTATGTTTCACATTATTAACTAAGTTGCAGCCATTTTTGTATTGAAACATTTTATTCATATTCCAGTCATTTTTCTATATATCCTTTTTAAACATTATTATGGGTGAAAGTCGGATGAGGGAAGTTCTACGGACTATGTCCTGGTACAGTAACACACTCATGACTGGCATTTGGGACTATTTGCAGTGACACACTCATGACTGGCATTTAGGGCTATTTGCAGTAACACACTCTTGGCTGGCATTTAGGGCTGTTTGCGAAATGAATGAGCCTGACCACAAGCACCACAGAGAAATGGATGTTTCTAAACTGTTGTAAATTCTTGTTTTCTGTTGGCTGTCACTGAATTAGGAGTAAAAAAAATTTCAGGGCTTTGTAGGTAGCAGACCAAAATATTTTCCCTGAGGTGATTCCAACAAGCAGGTGTTCTATTGCCCTTGGCTTATGGCATCTGGTACTAGAACACCTTCTTGTCCACAGCACCCGAGAGTGGGGGGGAGGCAAATAATTTTTGGTCTATATACACATTATTATCCAATGTTCCTCAGGAGCAAATAGATCAGTCTGTTCCATGCACAGCTATGAAATAACGATTGGGCACCATGCTTTCTCCAGTGCCTAGTGGTGTCTTTCATGCTAAAAACACAGCAGCATTCAACATTTCATTTAAAATAGGGAGTATTTTTGTGGTAAAAAGCAGTTTATGAAATTAAAAGAAGAGAGTCAACTGTTAAGTAGTTAACAGTATCTGCTAGTGTCAGGTGTTTGTACTGATCAATGAAAATTAAATTATCTACAATTGGTGGTACTTTTTCCAGTAAGATTTCTGCAGCTTGCTAAGCAGACTTTTTTCTATTGTCTTTTTTTTGACATTTGAATGTTATACCTATTAGAGAGAGGTTGGCTCTTAAATATAACCATGATCATGAAATAACTAAATTGTGGTCTTTCTCAAAAATGACAAACTTCCTGAAATTTAAGAAAAAATTGGTGTTTTATTGACTGAAAATCATGCATAGGGTAAGAGAAAAATGGAATGAGTTTAACTGTCTTGGTAGAATGACACCACATAGCTCGAGTGCTGCCTTAAACTGAAGATTACTTTATCGCTTGAATTAATTGGCCACAAACAACCAGTGTTATATAGGACATGTATTCAAATTAATTCCATTTAAGCATGAATGTAACTTCTAATTTAATGTAACTTGATACCGAAGTTTGTAAAATCTTAAACCCTGTAAAAATAAAGGCAAATTGCTAAGCAGGAGGTCCAGGCATGGAATTAGCAGGGGCTTGTAAGTGGTATACCATTATCTGGATTCATGTAGATTTATGTCACGTGCTGTTGGGCAAATGAGTTAAGGACATACATTTGTAGAAGTTTCTGTTTGAATTTATACCATCTTTCAAGTAACATTCACTGTGGAATGTACTTTGTCTGAGAAGAGCCTGTTTAACTAAGCTGGTAGAGAGTTAGAATGTGCTCCAAGAGATGCAGATTTAGTACCCACTCAGGCCAACCAAAGTCGACTGCTTTGGTGTTTCCTTGGGAAAGGCACGTAGCTCCATTTTCTCTGCATAATATAACTAGTAGTATGTTAAAGCTTCTATTAAAACTAACAAACCCATCTGAATTCTCTCCAGCCACTCCAGTTTAATCTATAATTCAGGGACCTTTTTTTTTATATATAAAGCCAATGTCAGGTGTTTAGAAATGTGTACAACAAATATTATATCTACCTATCCACCCACAAATAAAACATTCAGCTTGGTGAATAGCAAAAACAAGAAATCTTTAAGGATGGTCTTGCAATGTTTATTGTTGTATTTGCAAATTTCCATCTAGATTGATAGCTGAGAATATTGTAATTTATTATCAAGAGAAATCAAAATTTGGCAGAGAAAGTAAATAACTCAGATTTTTTTACATGAAGTGTAACTCAGCTATTGGCTTGATAACAGATGGATGAAAGGGCAGGTGCCCTCGAAGTTTATATTCTCTATTGGGTTTCAACCAGATTTAACATAAAGGTGTACCATCAGGAGTTCTCACATGAGTTTACTATAGTAGCATGTAATATCTAATATGAAATTTGACAGAGTTGTGACCCGTTTATGCAGATGCACTAATGTTGTTGTTCTTGGTCTGCATTTCTTGTGTCGGGTTTCAGTCATATATTTAACATGATGATGTAGTTTAACAAGATCTTGAATATGTTTGAAAGCAGTCCAGGGTTCATATTGATGCCACCAAGTGAAACTTTTGCTAGTAACAATCTTGAAAAATAGTAGTAAATTGCAGAGCTTTTCTATTGAAGAATATCACAACTAACAAAATCAGGTGAAAGTTGCAGCTTGTTGTTGATGATCTATGAGAATGGATGAACATCCTCACAAATATCAATAAGACATTGAGCTACAAGAAGACATAATTTCAGAATGTCTTGAATGACTTAGATAATGTTTTTTTTATATTTAAAATGAAGCTTTGCTTATGTATTCATTAAATTTATATTGTACATGTATAATCGTCATGTAAGAATAAAACATGTTTTCTGATCTACAATAATTTTTAAAAATGTATTATCAGTAATATAATTATATTTAGGAAGAACATGTGAGTTGCAGTAAATAAATGAACAATGTCTACAAAGTTGCCTGAATGATTGATTCACGAAATGAGCTATGTTCTGCACACAGCATTAATGCATATCCTCTGTTGGACAGATACAAGTATTTCATAAGTGTATAATTGGTAAACCAGTACATTTCAGATCCATGTAAATTGATAAATCTATAACAGTCATTGAATAAAGAAAGAAATAATAACAAATAATTGCACATTGAAATAAGCAGCTACAGGTACATTGATGGCAGGTGGTGGTGGTTATATTTGCATCCACTTTTACCCTTGTTCACTAATTGGTGTGACTTGGTTGAAACTTCTTGATTTTAAGAAGGTACCAGGCAGCAGGGTTGTACAAGTGTTCCACAGCAGTGGAATATGCCTAGGGGAGCTATTATACTGGTACAACATGAGCCAGTCAATCATGTAGTTGTTGCTGGACCATCAGAAAATTTAACAAAATCAACAATAGTGAAACATGATGCAGGATTCAGATATTCCAAATTTAAATTTTAAAGATCCAATGACTCATGGTAATAAAGAGAGAAAAATAAACATGTATACACAACATTTTCTTTATTCCATGTAATATTTTGACTGAAATAAGATATATGATTCGAACATAAGTATACAATTAGCATAAAATTTTATTCAAAATTGTCACCAACACAACAAATAATGTCATTATTTTAAAACTTTTGTATATTTATATATGAAATATGATTAAATTAATGAATCACTTCCAGTGCAGGCATTTTTCCATGTTGGTGTTTGGATTGGGAAAGTTTATTTAAAAAAAATCCCCTTTGAATCCATTGAGGATAATGACAGTCTGCTTTGTATGTGCCCCAAACACAATGGTGAACCATTTTTCTGATAAATTTTCAGTGATTTTCTGTGTAATCTTTCAATCTCCCTTGCATTGTAATAAGAAAGTAATCTGGCATAGTCTTTTGTTTGTGAGCAAATGGGATGTATAATGTGTAACTGCGCATTGAATTTGATGCCTATTTTTTATTGGTCAAAACTAATTAATGCACCCAGTTTGATTGATAGGCTGGAACCTATCCATTACAGTGTACCATTGAAAATGTATCAGTTACAGCATGGACGTTTTTCAGTGTGCATGTAAAATGTGTCAAACGTTTATTGTTAAACTTGTCTCTAGAAGTGCACATTCCTTATTTGACTTCAACCAGATTTAATATGAATAAGTTACTTTTGAAACTATTAGTTGATTATAACAGCTATTGTTCTGTCACCATCTGACAAGAGTTATGGCCCTTCCTGAAATAAAATGCACTTCAGTCTTAAAAATCAGTCTTACTCTTATGTCAGGTCACATTCTCGTGGGTCGGTGGTTCTTTCCGCGGATTTCCTGGTTTCTTCCTCCACCATTAATACTGGCTGCCATGTATAGCCTATCGTGTGCTGAAAAATGGCGTTAAGCCCCACAACAACAACAACATGTCAGGTCACAACACTATATAACTAAAAAATCTGTACTGAGAACATGATTTCTCAAGACCTGTGGTCTCTCATTGCAGAGGTATTGCTAGAGAGGTTTTGCTGTATTATTAATTATTGAAATGAAATATTAGGTTATTCATAGTTCAAAGTAATATCCTAAACAAGTTTGACAATCACCCCCCCCCCAAGTATTTTATAGTGTTATGGTCCTTTATCAACTTTGTAGCAGTAATCATCAAAATTTTTTTTATTCTGCAGTACATCACTGAAAGCATATAACCAGTTTAATTGCATAGCATTGATGCTGCTAAAGGTTTTCAGTCACAATACACAATTAATCAGGTTGTTGCAGTTGTATTGGCTGAATTTCTGTTCTTTGTATCTGAATTTTCTTGATGAAATCTCTGAAAGTTTTAACATTCAGTCCCTTTAAAGAGTCTCAGTGACATATTATGTTTTGAAATGCAAATGTGCATATTTAATAACATAGTGGAATTTTCATTCACTGCTTGTCTGACAGGTAACTCTTAAATCATTAGACTGAATTTGTTTAAAGATGAAAACAAAATCCTATCTTACAGCTTACATTCCAGCCCCATCACAACTGGACTTCAGCACCTCTGAAGGTTATTTATTGTATCTTTTTCTTACATATGCATGAAGTGTATTGACTGTATTTCACTCATGCTGGTGGAGGGTGCTATAGAGTGTAATGGTAGGTCTTCAGGGGTAACTTGCACTAAACTCCACTTCAAGATAGGCTTCTACCTGGCCAGTTTGTGGATTACCTCTGTAGCCATAAAGGACTTACTGTAGGTGGTGACATCATGAATCTTAAATCAATTATCTGGCCCAATTGCATAGTGTATACTCAGGTCTGACTCCATCTCAAACCCCTGGAGATTTCACTATGCAGTGAGGTGTGCTTCATTCAGTACATGCTACAAAGACCAGTGGCATCACTAGGGGGGTGCAGGGGGTGCCCATCACAGGGGTGACACCAAAATGACTGTAAAATTTTTTGAAATTTTGTGCAGGAAGGAGGTCCATGGGGGTGACACCATGAGTTACTGCACATGACTGTCAATAAAATTTTTGAATTTTTGTGCAGGAAGGAGGTCCATGGGGGTGACTTACCGCACTGGGTGACACCAACCCTAGTGACGCCACTGACAAAGACACAAATAATAAATAGTTGATAGACTTTGTGTGTCCTGTTCAGTTGTGCAGACCAATTTTTATTTTCAATTCCATGGATAAGTCTTAATTTCTAGTGCTACACAGACATGTTTATTTTCTAACAGATTTTTGGAATATGGCATATTATTTTTCTTACAATTTTTAAGATTTGAAGTGTTTGGGGTTAGTTACAAAGAAAACAGTAGTTTCATGTCCTTTGTAGTTTTGTCATGTTGGAACTGTTGTACACAGAAACTGCACATTGTTTGGACCACCAAATTTAGCCATTTTGTCGGCTGGCCAGTATAAAATGGATTAGGGATCTTAATATGTGGCAAGTTTGCGCTACATGGATGTACATTTATTTTGTTTGGTGGCACATCAGCACAGTCCCCAATATATACATTATTACCAAGCAAAAGCTACATTAATAAGTAAAAGTTGCAAGTTCAGAAACCTTGCCAAATTTCTTAGAAAGACATGTAAATGTCTACCAGAAGACAAAGATAAAGGTAAATATCTTGCCAAAATACTCCCTGAAAGGCATACATTAGAGAGATAAAGGCAAAAAAGGGTAGAATATTTAAAATACAAATTGTAGTCTTTTAAAAAGATAGGACCTTCAATCGGAATACCATCCTCAGGATGCCTTTCACAGCAAATAGGTTACCTCCATTATTCACCTCACTCCATAAACAAGAGGCATATTGAGCCTGTTTTACAGCTCTGAACTTGCAGGGGGAGTGCAGTCTGCAGAAGATTCAGGCTGTTTTGCAGCCTGTTCTACAGCTCTGGACTTGCAGGGGGAGTCCAGTCTGCAGAAGATTCAAGCTGTGTTAATAGCCTGTTCTACAGCTCTGGACTTGTAGGGGGAGTCCAGTCTGCAGAAGATTCAAGCTGTGTTAATAGTCTGTTCTACAGCTCTGGACTTGCAGGGGGAGTCCAGTCTGCAGAAGATTCAAGCTGTGTGAATAGCCTGTTCTACAGCTCTGGACTTGCAGGGGGAGTCCAATCTGCAGAAGATTCAAGCTGTGTTAATAGCCTGTTCTACAGCTCTGGACTCGCAGGGGGAGTCCAGTCTGCAGAAGATTCAAGCTGTGTTAATATCCTGTTCTACAGCTCTGGACTCACAGGGGGAGTCCAGTCTGCAGAAAATTCAAGCTGTGTTAATATCCTGTTCTACAGCTCTGGACTTGCAGGGGGAATCCAGTCTGCAGAAGATTCAAGCTGTGTTAATATCCTGTTCTACAGCTCTGGACTTGCAGGGGGAGTCCAATCTGCAGAAGATTCAAGCTGTTTTGCAGCCTGTTCTACAGCTCTGGACTTGCAGGGGGAGTCCAATCTGCAGAAGATTCAAGCGGTGTTACAACCTGTTCTACAGCTCTGGACTTGCAGGGGGAGTCCAGTCAGCAGAAGATTCACGTTTTACATCCAGTTCTACAGCTTTGGACTTAAAGGGGGAGTCCTGTCTGCAGAAGATTCAAGCTGTGTGATAGAGGAGCTGGTTTGGGAAGTGAATCACAATATTGATTGTGCAACATGTCACATCAGTATATTGAAAGGATAAAAACTTAAATAGAATAATTTGTATTGATATCCAGCTCATTTGTGATACCTTTTAGAACAGTTATGTATTGCATTTTTCAAGCATTTTCTTTTTGTGTTTATTTTCCTAAGTATTACAGTGTACATCCAGCATAACTGTCATTAAGGGATCCATTGACAGATTCATAAGTGACTAACAATCTATCTTATTTCCTGAAAGTTCGGGTCATCATTTTTCCAGTGCATGGATTTGACAAGTTAACTGCAGATATTGACTAAATGCACAAGTAATGAGGTAGAGATCTATATTAGTCAATAATATTCATGTACAAGGTCACAAGTATCCGTTTACAAAGCAGGATGAAATTGATTTTGTTTAGTCATACAACAGTCATTTGTTGGATATAGATTTTAGGACTCAGAGTTATAATGTTCTTATCACAGATTGCATTTACATTAGATAGCATCTAAATATATAACCAGATTTTTTAGTATATTTTAAAAAATATGAACTTTATTCATTTGCTGCAGATCTCAATGGGCAAAAGGCTACCAGTAAATCCTGAGCACTCTGGCATGCAGCTGGTTTATAACACTTAGATTTGAAGTCCCAGCAAATACTCAATTACTCAGTACATCCAGTGCTTATCAGTTGTTGATTGTTGAATGGATGGGGATGTTGTAGAAGGTTGAAATTGATGCATGCCACACTTTATTTGTGCAGCTTAGAAGATTTATACTGTAAACATGACTTATATTTTCCTCAGTAAGGATTCTGTTTGGTTTATCAGTTTCTATTCTGTGAATGAAATAATACTGAAACCAATGAAAATATTTTAATTTGTTACTAATAACATTTCATAGGAAAGTAATGGTGTCCCTGTTAAGGTTACATTTATTATATCTGGAATGTGTATTGGATTTTTGTGCTCAGTAAAATGAAAATGGTGCGATTCAAAGGATTACGAAGAGGTTTTGGCCGAAAAAATAATGTCAAAGAAAAGCAGAATGGAACAGTGGGACAAGGTGATAATGTTGTTGATAATCAGTGGAGTGAAGATGGTAGTGTTTCATGTGCTTCTGGAATGAAAGAGACACATGTTAGTTGTACCAGCATTATGGAGAACACTGAGGTCACAGATGCATCTTGCTCCAGTGACAGTAAAAGAATATATGACACTATTCCAAGGTAGGATTTATTGCATAGTTCCATTTTTTATAATTCATTTTATTTTGTACTGAATTGGAAACGCAAGTTTCATCATTTATGAATTAATTGTAGATGAAGTTGAGCAATATTGGTTCATATGCCTCAACATCGCTATTAATATCATGTCAGCAGCTCAGTGAATACCCCAGTGAGCATCTTGAAATGTAGCTAAACTGAACAAATTTGTTTCATACACGAATTGTTTCAACACAATTTATATCAACATATAGGACAACATCACCCTTTAGATAAATGCTTAAAAAACAGTTGTCTGAGCACACATAATCTGCCATGCTCATCCTGGAAGTAGGAAGAATCTATTTTTGATGTTGGACTGTAGGGTTACAAACATTGTTTTCTCATTAGGCAAATCATGCCATACACAGATATTACATAAAAATGTAATAAAAACTGTGGTAAATGATGCAGACATGTCTGTTTGCTTGTATCATATGATGGCTTCCATAATCACTCAATCCTGTAAACAGAAACGGACTCTTCAGTACCTCCTAGACCAACATGGTAGCAATGACCAGAGTAGTTGAAGGTGATGGAAACTTAAAAATGGTGATTAATTGCCATCTTAAAGCAATAAAATCATCACTATTTGTTGTAGTTTGCCCAGTTGTAGTGTTACAAGTGCAGAGTTGCTGATGGCTGCCAGTGTAACATTTTCAGTTTTGAATGATAGATGGGACTAAAATTTCAGGGTGAAATACTTTTAGCAGTAATATGTTTAGCATTTAATCATGAATTATATGTTTAAAGGAAAACTAATTCAGAAAAGTTGGAATTATTGTATAAAAAGCTGGTAGATAACAAGTGAAGACTTAAGTTTAATGAGAACAAGATCTGGAACAGAAAATTCCATCGTGCAGCTCTTTTCAAAATTCAAGTGAAGCAGGTACATGTATTTAGGAACTTGATTAAACATATGTTATAATAATGTAATTCTCCAAGGAAACAAATTATATTGGGTACCAATGGCAGAATTAAGGGGGTACAACTCAAACCAAATATGACATCTTGTTTTTTATTTTTTCATTACTTGTGCATTATGTACTCTCAAGTACTTTTCATCATCCCATTAAAATATTTTTTGTGTCTTAAAATGATACTTTTACTAAAAGATTGATAAACAGACCATTTGACAAAAAGTAACCTGGCCTAACACATTCCATCTTAATATCTTCATTGTTTTGTAGTTTAGTCAAAAGTATGTTTTACATATGTATGGCAGTATCTTAATGTTTAACAGTCCTTTTATTTTCATATTGTGTCTGATCCACCTTTGCCTCCAAATCTGCAGTTTTTGCTTAAATGTTTTTATGTCAGTTTCATTCCTTGTCTTTGTCATGCGTATGATTTACTTTCATATGCACTTGCTTTGTTTTGAACCTTTGAAAAATATTTAATTTATAACTGACTCAGGATCCCTGAAGAAATTCTCAGTTCGTATCCTATACTTTATTGCACACAGACCTAAGATTATAATAAAGAGATTAGCACTAACAACAAGCATTCCAGCCATCATCAGAATTAATTACAGATTATAATAAAGAGATTAGCACTAATAACAAGCATTCCAGCCATCATCAGAATTAATTACAGATTATAATAAAGAGATTAGCACTAATAACAAGCATTCCAGCCATCGTCAGAATTAATTACAGATTATAATAAAGAGATTAGCACTAATAACAAGCATTCAAGCCATCATCAGAATTAATTACAGATTATAATAAAGAGATTAGCACTAACAACAAGCATTCCAGCCATCATCAGAATTAATTCCAGATTATAATAAAGAGATTAGCACTAACAACAAATGTTCCAGCCATCATCAGAATTAATTATAGATTATAATAAAGAGATTAGCACTAACAACAAGCATTCCAGCCATCATCAGAATTAATTACAGATTATAATAAAGAAATTAGCACTAACAACAGATGTTCCAGCCATCATCAGAATTAATTCCAGATTATAATAAAGAGATTAGCACTAATAACAAGCATTCCAGCCATCATCAGAAGTAATTACAGATTATAATAAAGAGATTAGCACTAACAACAAGCATTCCAGCCATCATCAGAATTAATTACAGATTATAATAAAGAGATTAGCACTAACAACAAGCATTCCAGCCATCATCAGAGTTATTTACAGATTATAATAAAGAGATTAGCACTAATAACAAGCATTCCAGCCATCATCAGAAGTAATTACAGATTATAATAAAGAGATTAGCACTAATAACAAGCATTCCAGCCATCATCAGAATTAATTCCAGATTATAATAAAGAGATTAGCACTAATAACAAGCATTCCAGCCATCATTAGAATTAATTATAGATTATAATAAAGAGATTAGCACTAACAACAAGCATTCCAGCCATCATCAGAATTAATTACAGATTATAATAAAGAGATTAGCACTAATAACAAGCATTCCAGCCATCATCAAAAGTAATTACATATTATTATAAAGAGATTAGCACTAACAACAAATGTTCCAGCCCTTCATCAGAATTAATTCCAGATTATAATAAAGAGATAACACTAACAACAAGTGTTCCAGCCCTTCATCAGAATTAGTTCCAGATTATAATAAAGAGATTAGCACTAACAACAAATGTTCCAGCCCTTCATCAGAAGTAATTACAGATTATAATAAAGAGATTAGCACTAACAACAAGCATTCCAGCCATCATCAGGTTTTAATTCCAGATTATAATAAAGAGATTAGCACTAACAACAAGCGTTCCAGCCATCATCAGGTTTTAATTCCAGATTATAATAAAGAGATTAGCACTAACAACAAGCGTTCCAGCCATCATCAGAATTAATTCCAGATTATAATAAAGAGATAACACTAACAACAAGTGTTCCAGCCCTTCATCAGAATTCCAGATTATAATAAAGAGATTAGCACTAACAACAAACATTCCAGCCATCATCAGAATTAATTCCACAAGTTGCTGTATTAGTAGTACTTACTAGCTTTAAAACTGAAGTTTCTCAACTAGAGATGTGTAATATTTAGCCAGGATTTTTTAAACTAAAACACGCCACAAAATTGTAAAAGTGACAAGCTTTTAACCAGCTGGGAGTATTAGTTTTGGCACAGTTAGTAACAGTGAAAATAGTAGACTAACCTTGATTTAACTTACTCATAATATTGATTGTAGTCATTGACTGTGTGAAAAATAGCAACACATTCAATTAAACAAAGGTGCTTCTGTCTTTCTCTACAGCCAAGGAAAGTCATTCTTGCAGAGCAGACTTGGCTCCATGACCTGCCAGGCATTCTGCAAGGCATGTCTCATTGTAAAACCCTCCTCAGCCATTCAGGGCAAGTCTTTGTCTTTAATTCCAAGCTGCTTTGTACCCACCAGTGAGGGATGAAATAAATAAATATATATATATATATATATATATATATATATATATATATATATATATATATATGAAGAGCAACTCATAGGTATTATACCAGATATACTTGCTTAAAAGTTAGGTCCCATGGCATAGACCCAGAAATGCAGTTGCATAATGTGCTGGCAGATCTGGGTCTGTGCAGTTTATTAGAAGTTATCAGTAGAAGAAAGAATGTAGATCATGATCTGCCAGTGTATTGTTATGCGATGGTAGATCAGGGTCTATATTGTTTGCTGTTGGACCCAACTTATACACCATTATAGATGGTATTTAGCCATTTCTGATGGCTTGAAAAAGATCCTCTATGGTCATTTAACAGTTTTGTGACTACAATAGTAAGAGATTAATTAGTATTATATACATCTCCCACATGTTCAGAGTAATCAGCAGTACATCTGAGACAGTTTAACTCCTTACCATATGTACTCGCTTATAAATCAAAATAAAAAAGCAAACAACAAAATCTCTTGATCTGCCATAGCATAATGCTCTTGCAGATCATAGTCAGTGTTGTTTGTTCTTCTGATTACTCCTAACAAACTGAACAGACTCGGATCTGCCGGCGCTTGATGCGATAGCAGATCTGGGTCTGTACAGTTTGCAGTTGGACTCGATTTATAAGTGAGCACAGACAGTAGTTCACATTGCTCCTATCGATTTCCATACTTCTTGCAGAAATAGTCGAGGTAGTTACTAATGATAGTTACATTATGACTGTGTTGCGGATGGAGTATTTTTCTTGATGTGTACTCATAAAAAGCTATGTAATCTCAGCACAAGCCACTACGGGATATAGAGGACCGTAGCGGATTATCGCTTATGGCTTGGGACAGTGCCGGATAAAATGCTTAAAGCCGGTGCTGGCTGACTTGAGTTGATTGGGAAAGTTGGTATTCCTTGTTCATTTGGATAGTACGTGGAGTGCAATCCTTCTAAAAAATAATGCTTTCAGGATCATATGCATCAGTCCAATCATCATTTTCCTCAGTTTCGTCTCTATCGTCAGAATTATCTGCCGATCGATAATGAATCATCACTTATTCATTCATGTGGAATCTGCTTCTCAAAAGCAGCTCATGTTGTATCACATTCGTTTTTTGATAATCATAGGAGTTTTCATTGCAAGATTCGACTGACACAACCGTGATTATTGTTCTTACCTCTGAACACACACACACACACACACACTCAGCTTCACTTACTCAAGTTGCCATAATTACACATCATATTGAACCGCAGTCATTGTGGCGCATGCGCAGTGGAGCGTGATACTATAAATAATGAGGATTTTTTTTTAACAAGCTTGTATGATCGTTATCATCGATTAGAACACAACCACGGACCTACTGTTTAACACATTTTTAAATTTAAATTATCTCTAAACAACCGGGTGCGTCAGTATTGAAACAACCATAAACCGACAGGAAATTTCTTATTAAATCATTCGCAAGATGCCACGGGATGCAGTAAGGAGAGGGAAATACTGCATCAAGTTTGCACAAATGTTGTCCAATTCACAATCCAGTACTGCAGCCATTAATCATACAATTTAAAATTATTTAAATAGATTAAAAAGGTATCATATTAACTAGATTTCTTTGCCAACTGTCATTACAGTTAGGTACGTCCACTGAGTAACGTCATACCCACCCGTGCCTCTTGTTTTCTATAGAAAGAAAAAAGAAATGATTTATACACAAATTCACTCATATACATAGAAACTAATTAGTACTGGGTGGGAATACATTTTGCCGTTTACATAATTTATATTTTAATTTACAGTTTGTTTTTTTTACAACCTATTGGGTACATGCGAAAATTTTCTGTAGCATCCCATGGGTTGGTCGTTCTTCTTGCGGTTTTCCCCGAGCTTTTCCTTCACCGGATATAATGGCCGCCTTGTATAGTCTATCGTTTGCTGAAAAATGGCGTGAAGACCAGAAAACCACAACAGTCAATTGACCCCAACAGGCTTAATTCAACCAATTACAAGGGCTGATATTTTGACTGTCCTCCAAAGAGAATTGACTACATAAAAAGAAAGAGTAAAAGCTGAATTATTTTGCTACTGTTCAAGACTGAGTAATAAAAATTGCGCCATGAACGTGTTATAAATAATACTGGCCATATATATATATATATATATATATATATATATATATATATATATATATATATATATATGGTGCATGGCTCTGAAATAAAAATTCTGCCCGAAGTCATCTTTCCATACTTTTATTATAATGATTAATGTTATGCGTAATCAACCAGGATACCTCCACTGATTTAGGTTTCGATTGGGCTACATAATAACATTTCCATTCGTTTGGTGGTTTTTTTTTTTTTTTTAGACGATATGACAGACCTTAGGGCGACTATTTTCTCTCAAACCAGCCGCCTGGCATGGACCCTAATCTCTTTGGGGGGGGGGGGGAGAACGAAGGAAAAATCCAGTAAATTTCGGTTGTTGTTGTTATGGGGTTTAACACCATTTTTCAGCAGAAGATAGGCTATAAATGGTGGAGGGATAACTCGGGAAAACCCCTGAAAGAACCGCCGACTCACGGGAAGCTACTAGCAAGCTTTCTCACATACCCACATTGGCCGAACCCGAGACTCGAACCCACGCAGACAGAGGTGAGATGGCAGTGATCCGTAACGGTGAGCGCTTTAGACCACTCGGGGCCCCAAAATTTCGGATGCAATTAAATATCTATAAAGTTTCTGAATCATCGGAGGTGTGTAGTTTTGAAGGTTGTTAAGGTCTTCAATTTCAGAGGCAAGTAAAGTTTTCATTTTGTCCACAATCCCATATCGCCTAAACTGAAGTGATCGGTTGTGAAAAAAAAAAAAAAAAACCCTGGAACTTAGGAAGTTTGTACAGGTAACTAGGATCTTCCATTTTAGTGAAAGTGCAGAATATCCATACTTTTCGCCATTATGCATCTGACCTGTGAGTCTGGTTCCGAGCTTCTCGTGCATCTTGGTATGCATTACGTTATACTGCTAACTAATCTGGAGACAAAGATTTGTAGCTGTACTTGTCACAGACCAAAGGACCATATAGTGGTCCTTCATTCGACATCGGTCTTCAGTCGTCCGCCTATCGCTAGCACAAGTTTGTTATCGCTGTGACTACTACATTACTTAGAGGATCGCCATGAAACTTAAGAAACACATTCATCCCAAATGATCAGATATCCAGTATGACTGTCACAGTAGCCATCTTCAAAACCTTTTTCATCACTACTCCTCCTGAATGGATTGTCATATCAGCATGGAGATTTCGCTGAAAGATTTCTTGTGATGTCTTGTTGGTCCTAAATGAAAATGGTGCAGTTCTGACTTCATTATTGCCGCCACGACAGCCGTCTTGAAAATTTTGTTATCGTTACTCCTTCTGTATGGAAAGTCATGTTGACACAGTCTTCATATAATGTCTAGTTGGTCCAAAGTGAAAATGGTTTCACTTGAAAATCCAATATGGCCACCAGAACGGCCATGTTGAAAATCTTGTCGCTACACCTCCTGACTAGATGTTCATGTCAACATGTGACTTTCATTAAAGAATTTTTTTATGATGTCTACTTGATCCTAAATGAAAAATCTTACATCCAATATAGCTGTCACGACAACCATTTTGAAAATATTGTTATTGCTTCTCCAGGAGAAAAGAATATCATATAGGCATGGAGTTTTAACCAGAAGACTTCTTATGATGTCCAGTTAATTCTGAATAAAAATGACTCCGTTCGGTCATCTAGTATGGCCCCCAAAGCGGTCGTTTTTAAAATCTTGTTATTGGTATTCCACCTGAATGGATGGTCGTATCGACGTGGGGTTTTCACAGCAAGACTTCTTATGACGTCTAATTGGTCTTAGATGAAAACGGTACCAGTCTGGTTATATCACGTGGTGACTAATGGTCTTCAATACAAATTGTGCCAATATGATAACCAATATGATTGCCACAGGGACCATTTTGAAAATCTTGTCGCTTCTGTTAGTCGGAAAGTCTTATCAACATTGGGGTTTTCAGCAGAATACTTCGTATGACGTGCCGATCTGATATGCAACATAAATACCATGGCATCCATCATGAAAAGCTTGTTGATATTCCTCCCAAATGGAAAGTCGTGTCATTAGATGACTTATTATGATATCTAGTTGGGTCTGAATGAAATGGTGCCGATCAGACTTCAAATACGGCTGCCACAATGAACATATTGAATGGACATTTGTGTCATGGGGGTGGGGGTGTGACCAAAAGTTGTCAGTGGTGTCTAGTTTGTCCTAAATGAAACGATACTGATCTTACATCTAATCATGATGCCATATTGGCTAATTTGAAAATTATAAGGCACTAGAATAGCGAGATGACTTCAGCATCCTTACCGTGAATTTCTAGAAATTCTTTTCGGACAGTAGAGAATTGATCCCTTCGAGGGACTCTTGTTGCTAGTCACCGGCCAACGATATTGACTTTCCTAGTTATGCCGGGTTCCAGCAAATGATTGACTGTAAAATTTACTGAAAAGTTACGCATGAAAAGATAGTAAGATGTAATCGCAACTCCTCGGTCCATCTTTGTATTGTAAACAGCTGAGGTTGTTCGAATGAGAGCTGTCAACATACATTCGAGGTATGAGCAGGAGGATTGATCTGGAAGTTGGGAATGTGCATTTGGGTACGTAAGGTAAATAATTGCTTGGGTCCATGATATATATACTGGTTTTTGAATTACATACACTGTGTTGTAGTAAATTGAGCTGTGATATCCCAGGAGTGCGATTTTATCGATATTTAACACAGTCCAGATGTTAGAGCGGAATTAAATTCACATTTGTGTTTCGCCGATGATAACATCTTAAATTGCTCACGCTGTTAAAAGTTGTATATTTTAACAGAATTCGTGTTTATGTGAACTCTGAATTTTTTTTTCTGTATTTGAAGACGTAGAAAACCTTGACTCACTTGTAATGTGTTTTCTGTATTTAGGAGAGATTTCACCTATTCGACATCGGCAGCCTCGTCTTTTCCATAGAAAAGACATTTAGATTATATTTTCTCGTCCTGGTGTTGCCAATAATTTGTTAAAAGTGCTTTTAAAATCAAACATATTCTACATATCAACCGTTTTCTTCTTATGATACTTGTAATTACAGTAATAATGTTTGAATGACATTCAACTTTCCAGGCTAAGTACAAATACTTCTGATACAGCGTGTACCTTTATAAAGAAAAGATTAATTAATACTTTCAGTTTTTTTTAATGTGTGCCCTATTACAGTGTTAAATTATTTATGCTGTTTTATGTGTATTATGTGCAGGTGGCCTGAAACACTGACTCAGTTTATGTGTATTATGTGCCGGTGGCCTGAAATACTGACTCGTTTATGTGTATTATGTGCCGGTGGCCTGAAACACTGACTCAGTTTATATGTATTATGTGCAGGTGGCCTGAAACACTGACTCTCTTTTATGTGCAGGTGGCCTGAAACACTGACTGAGTTTATATGTATTATGTGCCGGTGGCCTGAAACACTGGCTCATTTTGTATGTATTATGTGCAGGTGGCCTGAAACACTGACTGAGTTTATATGTATTATGTGCAGGTGGCCTGAAACACTGACTCAGTTTATATGTATTATATGCAGGTGGCCTGAAACACTGACTCAGTTTATGTGTATTATATGCCGGTGGTCTGAAACACTTTGTTTTATATGTATTATGATCCTGTAACCTGAAACACTGGCGCCATTTTACATGTAATTTTGGGCTGGTATCATGAAACACTGAAACTGTTTTTACATGCATTATTGTCCGGTGACCTGAAATACTGACACTGTTTTACATACATTATTGGTTGGTGACATTAAACACTGACACTGTTTAACGTGCATTATTGGCCAGATAACATGAAACACTGACACTATTGTACATGTATTTATGGGCCGGTGACCTGAAACCTAAATACATTTGTTGTACGTTTTATTTTATCAGAATTGTAAAAATACCACATCCAGCAGCTTTGAACGGTTTTAATTTTGATTTGACATCTCGATTTACATTTTAATTTAAGATTTACTTAGCAAGACTAAAAATCTGTTTATGTGCTCTAAATTTTGTTAACATTACAGAGCAGTGTTACAGTCAGATGCGCCCGCAGAATGATAGGGAGGGGTAAGGGTGTGGCAAACATGTACTGGTCAGCTATTAAGTTTTACGGATGTAGGCCAACACGCGTTTAGAGGTGAAATCCGGTGAGGGGGGCATCCTTGCCCCTATGTGGGGCGCCCATGGTTAGAGTCCAGATTTTGTAAACATTGATATTCGATTCTTGCAGGTTAGTACAAGGAACTTTTAAAGACTTTTTAGCTCTGCTTATACTACAGCTTTATAGTAATACGTGTGCGTTGTGTTTTTATATACTGGATGTTTATCTGTATAGTCCATGCATGGGATTTGTTATCAATAATTTCCTCTCAAATTGTGATCAGCACATTAAACTGATAATCTCCTTTGGGAGTGCAGTTCCGGTAAGTAGAAGGATGGGTCGTGGATCCTAGATCAGATGAAAGTGCAATCCCATTAAAATTTGGCAGAAACTAAAGTTACAACAAGGAGAATAGACACGAGTCTAGCCTACAAAAGGGAAACTACAGAATTGAAATTTAACGCTACATCGCTGCTTAAGAGACAGCTTACGAGAGATTTTAATTCAGTGTATTAACACTTAGCTTCTATATTACTGCTCCAGTTTGTGGGAAAGAGTCGGAAATCATGTGAAGCAAAGGTACAGTATTATCGATAATAGTAGTACCAGGAAGATAATCAGGATACGTGTAAATGAATGCAATATCTGCCTTCGCAAATTGATGTTCGTTTATTATTGTCCATTATTGGGTCATAAAAGTAGGTAGTACAGCACCCCCTCTTTACATGGCCCTTAATTATAGCACGGATTCTGTTATAAGCCGGGTATGGTCATGGGTCCCATTTCTTCAGGTGGTAGTGAAAAATATAATGTAACATGTACTTCAATGTAAGGCGGTCGCTTTCTAAGGCAGTATACCCTACGCATAGAATGGACATAAAGTAATTAAAATGAGGGAATACTGTGTCATAGTATACATTAGTCCCCCCGCTATAATGGATGAGCTGGAGTCCGTATAAATAATTTGTTATAATGAGATGTGTTATAAAGAAGAGTTCTATGTACGTATAAATTCTTTTTGTTTCCAGTGTTAGTTTTCATTTTAACAAGGAATTAATAATAAAGAGTTTCGTTATAACAAGGTTTGTTATAGTGAGGGTCTATAGTACACTTTTTATATACTTTATTAAACAAAAAGTTTGAAGTCATATTGTCACCATCATTACAGAAGAAAATATTGGGTTTACAGTTTTACTGCCCGCTCAATCAAGTGTATATGTAGAACGATTAATGCAAGGGTCGTGGGTTCGATACTCGCTCGGGCCTCGGTGTGCCATTGGGAAAGGCAATTAGCTCTAAAAATTTTTTGTGTTGCTGTAGCTACTAATGTGTTAAAAGTGCCCTAAGAAAAATCATGTAACCTCAGTTAAATTTCATCCCTTGGAATTATGATTAAGTGTTGTTAACAGTCGCAATGGACTGGTTAGTAGGAACAATATCATAGCATATGAATGGTTCTGTAGAAATTTGCAGGTTGCTGTCATATCGGGCCCAATATACTTATCTGAAGAAAAAGAAAATACGTCAGTTGTATTACTGTCCAATCAGTGTGTGTGTGTGTGTGTGATTGTATCTGTGGCATATGTTATGGGGCCACAACGCAACAAAGCGTCCCTTCGTGCATACAATTTAAGTTTTGTCCCGTAAATTTCAGTAATATCATCTTTCCCCGATAAAATGCAATCTATTTCGCAAACTTATCACGAATGTTGGCAGATATAATAGTTCAAATGCATAAAAATACATTAGGACATTAAAAATTTCTCCATACAAAGTACGTTTTGCCACTTACTGTTAGGCTTGGCGATGTAGGAGAGGTCAGTGACTCCAGTACTAAAATGAATAATGTTTCTAAGGTTGTTAAACCATCTGGTGTAAGCTGATACACTAATTGCCGGCAATTTAATGACCTACGTGTAAATTCACACTGGTATTATATCAAATATTTTTAAGTCTTTTTTAAGAAAACAAAAACCGAAATAGCATTGATTTATGTTACCTTAACAAGCCACGAGTTTCTTTCCGAGTCATAATTATCGATAGAGCGTCAGACTCGTGATCCATGGGCCGTGGGTTTGATACCTGCCCAGGCCATCCTTGGTCGAATGCCTCCTTGTGTCTTTGGGAAAGGGCTAAGACACTTAGGTCTAATTTCATCGGCATGAATAATATGCTAAAATGCTGTACAAACCAACGTAACAAACAAAAAAACCAAACAAAAAAATAACCCAGACATACTTGTGGGGTCGAACAGTTTGTTTTTCAAGCTCACATTAGTGGGAGCATACGATGGCGACGGTAGCGATGTTGTTGTCATCATTGGCATACATTTCCTAAACCCCTTGACAGATTATCGTCATACTTGATTTTAACAGTATTTATTTGCAGAAATCATCATAGAAAATATATACAAATCGAACTAGAGGATTTAGGAACTAATTAAAGGTTGTTTT
>JAECUM010027644.1:0-15872 GCA_016617855.1 Megalonaias nervosa
GAGGTTAGAAATCTGTGAATTCATATTCTTAGAGCAATAACTGAATGTAATAAAAGGATAAATACTACTTAAAATTGCCTGATTTACTTCAGTCTTCATTAATCATTATATTTTTTCTTAAGTTCACTGTTCATCATATCTCCATTTCATTGTTTAATACATGCAATACTATCTACCGTATTTCATGTATAATGTTCTTATGATACTAATAAGCAAAACAGTTTCAAAACTGCTTGTATATTGATGGCACTGTTTGTGTCTTCTTCCGAAGGAGCTTATAAGCGAACGCATTTTATTGAACAAACATATTCTCGTTTATTTAACAGGTCACACATTAACGTCTTGATTATGTACTTCGTATCAAACTCCATGTACACATGAATGCAGGTATATATGTTTGTCTGTCTGTGTATGTCTCCATATGCATATTTGTATGTATATGTGTGTATATATTATTACCACTCAATGTTCTTGAAATAAGCAATAAAAAAGAGCGAAAACCAACAAGTTTTGTATCAATCAACAAATAATTTCTTTTCCTATAAATCGAAAGTGAAAATTTAAAAAAAAGAATTAGAGTATTGAGAATTAATGGCAAATAGTCCGAAAAGTTATGTAACCAGTCCAAATGAATAAAGATCTAAATAAATTCCAGCGGTGATCAAATTAAAATCCAACGCTAAAGGCGTCGATGTGCCTGTGGTCTTGAATGTACTAATGTACCGGTACCCTGAAGTATGATGATGTGCAAACAGTCTTCCATTTAATCACAATAATATAATCCAAAATATCCTTGTCTGAATTCACTTTAATTCCAAATTAATGTTTCTGTCCAAGAATATTACTAAAGAGCACTTTGTATTTCCAGTGAATAAAAATTTGAATAAATAATTTCACCCAACTGTACACAACGAAAAGACTGATTCTACCTCAAGATGAAAATTTTTTCAAGTAAACAGGATTATATTAAAAAAAAAAAGTACAGCACAAAAAAGAAGGACCAGGATATAGATCCAAAGTTCATTTCTAGAAAATTATAAATTATCGTAAACATATCGAATCTATTACTAACGTTTTAATAAAGAATACGGTAAACATCAGGTACAACAGTTTATTCTATGGGAAATACCAATGCGATAGACAAAGACCCAAATAAATATGTTTACTGTTATTGAGACCCAAATAAATGTGTATACCTTTATTGATAATGATCCTAATATTTAACCTACACTCATAGGAAAGATCTTAACAATGTAATATTTGTTTATCAAAAAAAGCTACTGGTCAGGTAGATAATGAGCTTAATTTTGGACATGGTCAAGTCCAACATACAATTCTACATAACATTATCATGAAGAATAAACTAACAAACAATGCAAATTAAATATACATAACAATATGTTTACTAATGATATATTTTCAAATATACTTAGGTTAAGACTTATTTAAAAGCTCATGTACAGTCATGTGGCAAAACATATCAGGAATTGAGATAAAAGTGCATTTTATGTCTTTAATTACAACTTGTTTCTAAGTGTTTGAAAAAAATTATCGTACTTGCGTCGTTCTTAACCAGATATGTAAGAAAACCATTTAAAAAGGAACTGGATTGTATCTGCATATCCTCCATCTATCCATCCGTTCGTCCATCCCACCTGAAATGTTACATACATACATACATACATACATACATACATACATACATACATACATGTTATCAAACAAATTCCTGTTAAAGGTGTGATTGACCCTGAAAAGGCTGTGCTTTTCAGTGCAATGATCTTAATTGACCTGAATAATGATCGTTAAAATCAATGGCATAGGTAAATGCACCTTCAAATCGCGTGTATTGAACACTTTCTTGACAACGCGTATTATGTCTTATCAGTAGAATTCCGTGGTCTAGATTTGGTGGATTATTGACTGCAACCATTCAAGCGGGGAGCTTGTCCTCGGCTGATACGTAATAGCAAACATTGCATAGAGCAGCTGTCACTCAGAACTATAATTGTTATCGACTTTTTCGGTATGGAAAACAAAATATTTCACGCTAATGCTGTTTTATGCATAGTTTTATACCGATTTTTAAGCTTCCTGACTTTATGAATCATGCAAGATATTAGTTAAATTCTTATAATTGCTAACAGGTATAATAAAAACAATAACGAGTCTCAAAAAATAAAATAGCAGATCTATATTCTAACCATTGTTTCCAAATTAGGTCAAAGCGCATGATCACATAAATAGTCCTTTCTAGTATTATAGACTGATATCTTCTAGTTTTCTGAGTCACGTGATGCGTTTTAGCCAATATCAGTGCTGGTTATACAGGATTCATAAAAACAAATTTAATTACATTGACATGTACAATTAATTTTAATTGCTGAATTTGCTGTTGATGCTAATAATATTTGACAAAAATTGTATAACATTTTCAAGGAGGTTCTTGAATAAAATCTTTGATTTGTACCATGTGTCGTTTATATTTAGTATCAGTATTGTTTTTCGTCATATCCTCTGTTGGCAATCGATTGAGAGATCGAAATATTATACAATGTCAATTAGATCTTTCAAGGTTCATGCTCCAGGCTTTACTTTGAATAGCCGTCTATTTCACAATGCGTAAATTATTAAACAACTCATATACAATGCATGGACAGCTCAAATAAGTTAGAATAACGATTCTTTAAAAGCAAATAACAGAAATATATTTAACTTTTTTTTAAACAAATTATTGTCAAAGCTCATAAATACGTCAGTATTTCCTTCCTGGTGTTGTGAACTAATGTCTTGTTTCCGCGTCACGTTGTGTAATTTTAACAATAGTTGGTAAATTAGGAACCATGAAACTCTTTTTTGTGTCGCTTCAGGACTACATTCAGACGGATTACAGCTGCAAAGGGATGGTTATAATTGTTTTCTTTGAATGCCAAGCGGTCATTTTCCGCATACTTACAACAAATAAGTTGCTAATCCTTTCCTCTTACTATGTACTGTAAACTTCGTAACAAAATGATTGAGACAACATAAGTAATGTTAGTTTGACCCGTACAAGATTGAAGAGCCAGTGATGAAAGAGGTAACAGTGTTTTCCGTACAGAACAGAGTTCTCAAGTTTTGATACAATTTTCAGTTCTATGGCTGACAACTCTTTTAAATACGGATTTTGAAAATACAACCAATCATTCTTGTAGATTACGGGGTTTTATTGCTCAAAAGCGGTGTTTTCTCAGTGATGTGCTAATGCGCAAATCGCTCTCCCTTTGCCCCCACCCCACCCCCCATAAATAGCAAAACTCTCCTCTCCTTACGCATGGGCTTAAGTCGCACACAGCGGACTTACCCTGAGCGTAAGGAACCTGTAATATTCATTGATATTAATAAAGCTCAGTCAGATCATGTAAGAGCTTGAGTTCAAACTGATATAGTCAAAAGCTTTCTAAGTGATTCCCTTTTTGCAACTGAGCAATCAGACGCTTTCTTTGATTGTCTAGTAAATAAATGATTTTTACCAACTGCTCTTGGCGAGGTTGTACAACTGCGGATATGCAGTATTTGGTATTCGGTGGTAATGCATATGCTGTCACGTGCAGTTCTAATGCATGCTACGTAGTTCCATTGGTATGCTGAAATACACACTGAAGTCCAACAAGTCCGATGTGCAATGATATGCGTACTAGTGATGTCATATATTATGTGAATATCAGCCATACTTTAGGAAAAGTGTGAATGGAAAAATCAGACTAGATCAAATATATGGAAATCTCTATTTAACTTGAACCGGTATTTCTTGAGTCACTAACACGTGCATGTTTTTCACCGACACTAAACTAAAGCCATTAACACGTGAATCACGTGAAACGTTGTAGCTTTATATTACGATTCTATAGTCTTAAATCAAGTAATAGAAAAAGAGTGAAAACCAACAAGTTTTGTAAAATTCAACAAATAAGTTATTTCCCTAAAATACAAGACTGAATACGCAAATGAAATACTGAATACAACAGTAAGACTTCTGTTTCCTGATGTTATCGCAGGAATGAATAATTTTTTCATTAAATAAGATTGTATTTAAAAATAAGCATAAAGAAGAACCAGGATGTAAAACAAAAGTTCATTTATAGAACAATCTAATTTATAATTAGTCAAGGTTTGTTACTAAAATTTTAATGAAGAACATGGTAAACTTGACTTGGACCAAGTTAATGAACCTTAATATTTGACCCACACTCTAGTAAAAAAAATTGACTATGTATTATTTGTTTACAAAATAATAAAAAAAAACAAACATCAGTGTCTCTTGTCAGGAACAACATGAAGTTCATTTTGGATAAGGTCAAGTCCAAAATATAATTATCCGTAGCATATAATGGATTAAACAAATAACAAACACTGCAAATTAAATAAACTTAACACATACACTCATAAAGGCTAATAAAGACTTCTTTAAATATTGTATATATATATATATATATATATATATATATATATATATATATATATATATATATATATATATATATATATATATATATATATATATATATATGTGTGTGTGTGTGTGTGTGTGTGTGTGTTTGTGTGTGATTAAAATTACCTCCCCTCATAAGAAAAAGATTTGTTCACTAAGCTTTCATTTAACTGTTTAGTCAAATATACATATGAAGGAAGCTGAAGTCTTGTGTATGGCACAGAATATACAGAAAGCAATATAATACTTCTATACATGTGAAAGTGCATCTGCAAATAGATTATCGTTTCCCTTGATGTGCGTGATGTAAATATTGTATTCTAGTAACGCCAAACTCCAGCTTAACCTTAATAATCTCTGATTTTTGTTTTTATATCTTGTTAATGAAAGTAAGGGGTTACGATCAGTGAATATAATAATCGCAAAGGAGCTAGCTAATATACGCTTCAAAGTGTTGAAAAGCCAATATCAAACATTCCTTCTTGATTGTGGAATAATTTATCTGGTGCTTATTTAATTTCTTTGAAAAAAAGTACACTGGATGATCTACACAATTTTTGACTTCTTGAATCAATACTGTACGAACCACAACATCACATGCATCAACAGATATATTAAATTATTGGCTGAAATTTGGAGCTGAAAGAACTGGTTTACTCTTAAGTATGGCCTTTAACTTATCGAAAGCGTCCTGACATTTTTCAGACCAATCAAACATGGTTTTCTTACTCAGCAAATTGATCAGTGGTCCAGCAATTATGGTAAAATTGGAGAAATATTTCCGATAACACCCAGCCATACCTAAAACTCGTATCAGTTGCTTTTACTGATAGGTACAGGGAATTCAGAGATAGCCTTGACCTTAAGTTCTATAGGCTTAACTTGTCCTTGTCCCACGCTATGTCATAGAAATGTAACACAAGTACGGCAAACCTCACTTTTGGATAAATTATTGGCAAAGTTGCATCAGTGAGTCAGTACGAGAATTTTATAACTGTCTCCAAGCGATCTTTCCAGGTGTCATTGTTGATAATGACACCATCGATGTAAGTTTCACAATTATGTAGACCAGATGTAATTATGTTCATCAAAACGTTGAAAAGTACAAAGCGAACCTTCAACCCAAACGGCGTTACTTTATATTGATAAAGTTCATCTGAAGTTAGGAATGCCGAAATTTCCTTTGCCCTTTCCGTCAGTGGAATTTGCCAGAATCCTTTCAAAAGATCAAACTTGGTGACATATTTTTGCATTTCCAATTTTATCAATGCAGTCGTCGATTCTGAGCAATTGAAATGAATCTCTTTTGGTCACACTGTTCACATTTCTAGGCAATGCACATGCAGATAGTATCATCTGATTTCGGTACAAGAATACATGGTGAACTCCAGTCACTTTTACTCAGTTCTATGAAATAATTCTCCAGCAAATAACGAATTTCTTTTTTCAGACAGTCATGTCTGAGAGAGTTCATCTTGTATGGATGCTGTTTCACAGGTATGGAATCTACAATTTCAAAGTCATGGTAGATTTTATTTGTTCGTGTTGGAACATCTGGAAACAAGTGCTCATATTGAAGTAATATGTGTTTTTAGTTCATTATTTTCTTGTTGCTGCAGATGTGAAAGTTTCTGGTCCAGGTTAGTCAATATCTCTGAATTCCGAAAATTGGTTACAGCAAAGTCACTAGAGTCCGATTGCATTTCATCACTCAAATCCTCACTGTGTGGGGCAGGTACAACTAAATTGATGATTAACATGGTTATCTCTATCAACATACTCATCTAACATATTTATATGCAAAGTTGTTTTAGATTTCTCCTCCAAGTAGTGTAAATTATATAATTTAAATCACTTACTTTCTTTACAACTATATAAGGATCATAGTACTTAGCCTGATGAGGATTTTATGGTATGGGCAAGAGAGCCAGAACTCTATCACAAGGCTAAAAACTTCTTTCCTTTGTGTTTATGTCATACCTTAATTTCAGATCTGACTGACTATAGTGCAGGTTAGTTCTTGTAACTTCACAAGCCTTTGACAACTTATTTCTAAAATTAGAAACATGGTCGAAAAGATTAATTTTTGTATCTTCATTTGAAAGGTGTTTCTCTTTTAACAACTGTAATGGTCCACGGAGATTATGTCCAAAAACTAGTTAAAAGGGACTAAATCCTGAAGATTTTTGAACTGATTCCCTCACAGCAAAAAACAGTAAATGTACTCCTTTATTCTAATCTTTTCTGGTATCAAAACAATATGACCGAATCATACTTCTCAAAGTTTGATTAAAACTATCTAAAGCGCTTGGCTTTCAGGGTGATAGGTAGAAAACTTAAATTACTGGATGCCTGATTCATGCATAACTTGCTGGAAAGTTCCAGACATAAAATGTTACCCCTGATCCGATTGGACAAATTTGAGAAGGCCAAATTGTGTATAAAAAACAAAACAAAACAAAGACTTAATAAATGCTTCTGCTATGGTTTTAGTTTTAATATTCCTCAGTAGGATTGCCTCTGGAATCTTGTTAGCGCACAAATTATGGTCAACAAATAATGTAATTATACATACCATGTAATGAATTCAAAGAACAAAACTAACAGACAATGCCAATTAAATATACATAACACTTATTACCAAGTGGCTCGTAAACCTTTGTTTGGAAATGTTCCTAAAGCCAAGCCATCCCAAACCACCTCTTCTTCTTTCGTTCCCACTTGGCCCTGTCATGGCTGTTGCACTGGAATGTCATCAAGATCGACTTCACAGAGCGGTCGAAACTCACCCTCCACCTAGCCACTAACCTATGAGTTGGACGAGCCCTAGAAAGTAATGTAAGGGATTCCTAAGCTGAAAGGTCTGTACAAGCTACGCTGGTCAGCACCCTTGAGCGCTACAATAATAGTTTGTATAATTTGTTGGTTTAACGGCATTTTGCAGCACATGGCGGCTAGTATATTTGGTGGAAGAAGAACCCGGTGGAACCCCAATCCCCGAAAAGATACTAGCAAACGTTTTGACATGGCCGAGCCCAAGACCCGAACCCAAGCGGACATGTAGGATGGCAGAAACCTGTAAAGGCGAGTGCCTTAGACCACTCAGCCACTGGGGGCCCTTACAGTGGTAATAATAGTAGTAGAAACAGCAACATCATCCTAATAGTAGTAGTAGTAGTAGTAGTAGTAGTAGTAGTAGTAGAAGAAGAAGAAGAAGAAGTAGTAGTAGTTGTAATGGTAGTAGTAAGATGAAAAGGGGAAGAAGAAGCCTGTCAATTATAACATAAACAATATAAGGTGATTTTTGTTTGAAACTACAAGTTAACTGCTATCGACATTAGTACAGGTCACATTAAGGACTGAATGCATTAGATTTGTATAGAATTGCCTATTACGACATTAATAGATGCTATCATTTTTCCATGTAGAAGACAGAATTTCTATATCTTTTAGTAAGTATCAGGACATTAACTCTTTTTAATCAAATTATATTTTATTTCTGTTCACTCCTTTGGAATATATTTACTTCTGACAGAATTATATATCAATCAATACTTAATTATTATTACTGTCATCGCGCAATGCTGTGCGGGGAGCAACATTTTCTGATGTGTATTGAACACTATGGGTGTCTCCCAAAACTGTCTACGTAATAAAAATGCCCCCAACGGACCAGTAAAAGTCACATATGTTTTGGTCTGCTGTATAACACGTCAATCAAGATGTTTTGGCTTCCCTGTGTATCGTTTAAGGCCGGAGGAACAATGGAATTAGACTATACTAATGTTATGCTGCAGAGAAATTGTCCGTGGACGCTTATGCCCGCACATACGGTATTAAATGAGGGCCAGGAATTCTTGCATCAAAATACTTAGATTTATGGCCAGCTGAATTTTGTTCGAGTAATAAATAACAACAGTAATAATCCATAGACCATTTATTTCAAACTTCGCTTCTCTTACTGCCGTTTGTATGAAAGGATATATCACGTAATTCAATGCCTTATTTCCTGTAGTTGATTTATTACTTGCGTTTTTTAGCCTACGGATCCAACTGATCTTTTACAACCTATTGGGAGACCACCGAAAACCAGGAGAGTATCTACTTCGTTTTTGATCATTTCCTTCTATCCTTGGATCAAAGCTTTTTGTTTTCGTCATTTCTCCACGTGGGGGACTAACAACAGCATGCGCCCTTTAACAGCATAAATTTAGCAAATATACGGCATTTAATATAGAACCAAGTAACTCATAGTTCCCGCAAAAGTCTTTGATGTTATGTCGGAAATCAATCTTCAAGCAGTTGAATCAGTATCCACCATCTAAAACAGGCAGTTGATCAAGAGAAAAAGTAAACATAAGAACATAATGTGAATAGAAGTTATTTTTTAATTATAAATGAACTTTAAATAGACCCATTTTGAATATGCGAATTTTGATTGAAATAGATTGACATAAATGAGTTCAATAGCTTTTATTTCCACCAAATCTATAAGTTCTACAAATTTTCCTCATGCTTTACTTCTTTAAAGATTCCAAGCGAAATGGAGATAAATATTGAAGGACACCGTAAACATGCTAGACGCCAGATACGTATAACGTTTTCTAAATATATAGTAAACTGGAAAACTGCAAACATCTAACATAGACATTCAATATGTTATTACAAAGCTACGAGATGCAGTTGCAAATAAAGTGGGGGAAATTATTGAAATCAGGGGAATCAGAGATCCATTTTGGCAATTGCCTCTGTCAAAGGCCTCATCAGCGATGCCAATGCAGCGATGAAGCAATATGTTGATGCAAAGGTTGCCGAGGTACTATCAAGCATACCGGTTGCCGAGGTACTATCAAGCATACCGGTTGCCGAGGTACTATCAAGCATACCAACACCAATAAGCGTGGTAAATTCATGCAACAATGTTGTTGAACGAATATTAAAAAATGAAGCAGTGAAAAAACTGAAGGCGTAGTAAATAGTCGACTTGTTTTCGATGTTGCCGGTGATGATTTGATACACCTAAACCTCACATCTTGAAGGTGCGCAAGTCTTGTTCATCTTAAACGCGACTAAACGTAAATGGTGTACAATAGCATTATTAGAAAATGACAAGCGACAAAATGGTATGCGAATATCACGTGTCGATAATAGTAATGTTGCAGAATATTTCATATTTACATGAACAAGGATGTTGGTCGCCGGAGATAAATTCAGTTTGAAGGATTCAGTATCTATTCATTCGGGTACTTAACCACCCTTGATGTATGTATTTAAGATTAGATTTAAAATTACAAGTTGCTTTTCTCCAACGGATTTTGGAATCCTTGTTTTGTCACGCTCTGATGGCAGCGATCATCAGCCGATGCTGTTCTATGTCTTGTATTGCTGCTTCCCGATTTCGGTAGAGGTCTGTAATTCCCATTTCGCAGCCCTAATCTCAAACATATTGCCGACCTTATTGCAAAAGGTTTGCTTCAGGCTTTTGTTTTACGACCACTGCTGCCGCCGGCTTTGGTGTTGATGCGGCAGGAGGTGGGGGCTCCTTTTTCGCTTTCGCCCCTTGTCTTTGTGTCTGCTGTTTCTCCATACTTTCCTCCTCTCTTTCCTTCCTTATCTGTTCTCTTGTGCACTGCTTGCTTTATTGCCAGTGGCAGTGTCGCTATTTCGTTTTCTTGTGCTCATCGGTAGGGGCGCTGGGTTCAAATGGTTTTGCCTTCCTCAGCGCCAGGGATATCTCTTCCGGTCTCCCTTTTCCCTTTTTGTTTGTTTCTTGGTTCTTCCCATATTATCAAAAGACGCTGTCTTCTTTTCCTATGCATGCATGCTCTACCCTGATGCTATACTCAGGCCTAGTCCCTTGTGGGCATTCAGGGCTTGAGTGTCAGTCATGACTTCCATCTCTAACGCTCTTCGTGATTGTTCCTTGTTCCTCTGTTCGAGGAGACTAAATGGTGATGCAGTTGTCTGCGAGGGTAAACAATGTATTTAGAGAGAAGCGAAAGTTCAAAATTGCAGATAGAGCTCAGGTTGGTAAGCTATGCATCACTTTCGTTGGAAATGTCAACTCAATTCATATTAAGTTCCGGTGGCGTCTTTAGCTTTGTGTTAATAGTCTATGCTCTTAAAATAAGTAACAGAAAGAGTTAAAGACAACTAGCTTTGTAAAATTCAACAAATAATTTATTTCCCTAAAATACAAAATGAAAATGAGAAAAAAGAACTTCCGGTATTACGAATTAAATCCCAAAATAATACAAGAATTACAGACACAAGTACTAATAATTTAAAGTCCTGAATAAAATTCAGTACAAGTCCAGAATAAATCCAAAACCTGATGGCGATGATGTGTCTGTTGTAGCTTGCAGAGTGTTGAAGTGCCAACAGTCTTTTGTTGAATCACAGTAATATAGTTCCAGTTTGAATTCACTATAAATTCCAGTGAATGTTTCTATCCAAGAGTTTTATCACAGCACTTTTGTATTTCCAGAGAAAATGATGACTTGAATTCAATAATTTGAAGAAATAAATTTTACAGTCCAAAAATGAAATTCTGGACACAACATATAATACAGCTAAAAAGTGCTAGATCTTAAAGCACAAATGAAAAAAATTCTCTGTTACAATATATTGTTCTCTACTGGACTTCAGGTCACAATTAGCATTTCCTAAACAAATTACCTATTGGAAAATAGCCTTCTATAATGATCTTAATGTTTGCAAAATAAAAACCATAACCTAGATTATACATAGATTATTCCAAAACCAAGACCTAAACCCCACAAAAATATTTACTTATATTAATTATAATTCTGATTTTAAACTCACACACACACAGAGAATAATTTAGCTATGTATTAGCTATTTACACAGAATAAAATAAAAAAATAAAAAAATTTGGGTCAAACAGAAATGAACTCAGTTTTTGGTCAAGGTCAAGTTCAACATACAATGTTACATTACAATAACATGCAATGAAATAAAAAAAATAAAGCAAAAATAACTAACAAATAATTAAATTAAATATACATAACATTTGTGATTCAAAATGATTACGTCACCAACCGGTGTTACCTTGTGGTAAATTACAATGCACTTTTTTAATCCCTGCAACTGAATAATCAAACAGGGTGTTTGTATTTAAAAAAAACTTTTCTTCTGAATTATAATCTTCCTAATTATAATTTTAGAAAGCTACTGTGGTATAAACAATTATCTTTTAAGCCTAATAGGCAGTTTTTCGGCAATTGTTACAGAAAACAGAAAATAAGTCCTACTGTTTGTCAATCTTATGTGGTTATGGAGTTTGTATTCCTTTTCGTTGTCACAGTAAAAAGGCTGGATTTCATCACATGTTTGCATAAATAATGCACAATCCTTCTCACACAAACTATGTTCATGTTATTCTTTTTTGTGAAATTGTAGGTTGTATTTCGTGGGGACTAAACTGTCCTATAGGTTGCCATCTTGTTTGAGAAAATACAAGTGGTTGATTTGCTAAAAGTTACTTAGTCACCCTTATTAAAATAGTTTTCAAGTGCTTCTTTATTACTTCATGTATATTTTATTGCGTTAGATAATGTTGCAATGTATCGCACACATTTATTTTAACTTAAGTGATGCCTTCTCTAATGAAGGCGAAATAACCGATAATATTTAGAAACTTTGATCTAATTTGGAGCTGTTCAAGTCCCTCGTCAGGGGAGAAACAACTTACATCAACAAAACAAACACTAAACACAAAAGCCAAGAGAGAAGCTGAAATATTTCATGTTTAAATGACGGGAATATACAAACAAGAGTTAAATAATGATGTTATGTATGTTCAATTTATATTGTGTCTTAACTTTTGTCCATGATTATAAGTAGCAACAACATGTTTACGTAGCAGAGTTCCAGGTCAGTATTGCTTACAGTTAGAATGGTTTGTTCATTACATTGTATTACGTTATAGGTCAAATGAAAATGTGTAATAATAAGTGTATGAGAAACAAATGATTCATTCCTGTTCTATATCAGTATATGGGAATCCATTTTCAGAGTATGCAGTTGTATTATTGACATCAGATGTCATTTGAGAGGAATTGTTTATTTAAAATATTTATTGGAATTACTAAGGTGCTCGTTGACTTTAGGACGAATACACACTACTCTGAGATTACGTTGAACTCATGCAAAGACATTCTGGACTGTATTAGTGTACTGTATTACATCAGGGTATTCAAAACTATTGGAATTCATTCGGAACATTCTAGATCTTTGGACTCGTCATAGGACATTTAAGATTATTTGTGATTTAATTCACAATACAGTAAGTGTCTTCTGAATTTTCACTTTGTGTCGTAGAGAAATAAATTGTTTGTTGATTTTACGTAAACTGTTGGTTCAGTTCTTTCTGTTACATATTTTAAGACCTAGAGTCGTAGCAATTGAAACTGTTTTAAAATTAGGCAAATAAATATATCATTTGTATTTGTTGTGAAATTAGCATAATTTTATAAGGACAGTCAATTACGGAGTGATCTATGTAGTTACGGGTTTTATATCATACTGGTGCACTCTGCATATAGTGTGTACAACTTAATAATTTTGATATTATACAATTTTTTTAACAGTTTGATATGTCAACATGTTAACATATCACCTTATGTGGATCTGATTGGTCCATTATTGTCTTTACAGACTGGCTGTGACCGTTAAAATTTTCCTTATCCCAGCTTCTCGATTCTCGTTTACTATTACTATCAACAATTTGGTGTAATATTTTAATTGTTTGCCCAAGTGGTTAAAATGTCCGTCGGAATCTGACCAATGTACCCCACATGAACTAGTTACAAATAATAATATTAAGGGTATCGGTCAGTCATTAGAGGGCTGGGGGATTACACCTGTTAACTGGTACCCCTACCTTACGACAAATGTTGTATAAATGGTAACCTATAGGAGTAAATAAACTCACATCTGTTTAGAAAAGAATGTGGACAAATACCGATCTCCCAATTGACTGAAAATTATCATCCCACAGTATAGCTCCAGATGAAATAAGACAAATATCCCCTCACACATACATGAAAACCCTTCACATAAATATCCACAAACTGAGATGCTACTTTATTATGCCGCATACAACACTGAATCTATAGTAGTGGAATCGTCACACTTTAGGTGTAAATACTATTAACGAATTTGATGTAAATGGCTCGTGTATCCTGAGTCATCTATCTGATATCACACAGGAATTTCCATCGGAGGTTCATTGTTGGCTGTGTCAAATGTTACATTGATTTGGAAGAACAATTGCTCTTTATATTATTCTGCTAATAGAACTGTGCGTTGTTAATTCAACTAACTAACGTCTGCGACTATATTTAAAGGTGCAACGTCTGAGCCAAAATACTCTAAATCATTCCTTATTGATTCTTGCCAAACTATTTCCATTAATTTTGTTGTTATAGTTATGGGTTAAGCACCATTTTTCAGCACAAGATAGGCAATACATGGAGGGCACTATATTTGGTGGAGGTAGAACACGAGAAAGCAAGCTTTCTCTCACATCCACGTTGGCTGAACCCAAGACTTGAACCCGCAAGGACAGAGGTGAGATGTCAATCAAGTGATATGTAAAGACGAGCACCTTAGGCCACCCTAGACCCCTATTTCCATCAAAGTGAAAACTATGTGATAAGTAGAATCTCAAATGGCAATGATATGATATTACTTTGAATAATTTACTGCTTTTGCGGACGTTGGTTCGCGAAAGGACTCGGGTCACAATTACTACTTCCGGGCCAGTACCCACGAATGTAGTCCCTTTTAGACCATTTAATCCTGTCTCATTTTGGCGACGATGCGTGAGTTCAGATATTCTTACGTGCTTATTCGTTAGAATATGAGCATTATGGTACAGTTTGCTATGTGTATTTTGGCGACAGTGCACTGTGAATAATAAGGCGTTGTTGCTGGTCCGGAAGTGAAATCTCCCCGCTGCACATTGATTTCTTTACAGTCCAGCCCGTCTCAAAATTGCTGGTTAACCTATGACAAGAACTTCACTAGGAGTTCATCTTTGACGATATTCTAGATTAACATATGATTTATTAGAATTTGGTCACTAAAAGTATTATATCCCTGTATCGCGGTAAAATTATCCTTACTACTACTACTACTACTACTACTACTACTACTACTACTACTACTACTAACAACAACAACAACAACAACAATAATAATAATAATAATAATAATAATAATAATAATAATAATAATAATCGAATTCATATAAAGAGTTAAGGAAATTGATTTGGGTAAATATTATTGCAAGATGTGCATACGGGTTGCTTAAGTGGAACATTGATATGATTGCATTGGAAATATTAGATTTCTTTCAATTAAGCAGTTATGCAAGTTTAATTTATATTGCGTGATTTGCTTTTGTGTGTACCTGATTTGTGTCATGTTTGTAAGTTATAAATAAGTTTTTTAATGATATCTGAGTTCAAGTTCTAGCCTTATTATAAAATTAGAATGTTCTGGAAGTTAATTTGTGACCCACATCCTGGTCATTTTCTTGCATTTTAGGTTTCACATAAGGTTACTTTAAACAAATGTATTCATTCCCGTTTTGAGTTCAGTTTTTGAAATGATTTACTGTTGTGTTCAAATATAATTTGAGAGGAATCATGTATTTAAATTATTCATTGGAATTACAAAGTGCTCATTGACATTTTAGAATAATACAATATTTTGAGTTTATTGTGAATCCATTCAAAGATATTCTGGATAATATATCGTGATACATCAAGACCGTTAATACATCAACCTGTCCAAGATAATTGGCACATCAGCCCATTCAATATTGGAATTTATTCGGTAAACTATACTTTTGGACTTCTGATAGAACTTTTAGGATTATTTGGGATTTAATTCATAATACTGTAAATTCCTTTTAAATGTTCACTTTGTAACTTAGACAAATAATTTTTTTGTTAATTTTTCTGAACTTGTTGGTTTCTTTTCTATTACTTAATTTAAGACCATAGAGTCGTAATAGGTCAAAATTCCTCATGAATTTTCAGCTGCAGTATCCAATAGGGTTCCTTACGCATGCATTTTTTATCTGTCCACCCGAGGTAGTAGTTTCATGGGGGACTCAACTGAATGACTAGTCGAACTCTAGTAGTTGCCGAGTTTCGCGTTGATTTTGTTGCAAATTAGGCTAGTGTGGTTATTCACCCGTTTTATTAAGTCTGCGGTTTCGCCAACATATTGAGTGGAGCTGATTTTGCTTCTCAGGAGATAAGCTTACATTTTTGGTTCGAGATCTTAACTTTTGCTGATAATCAACCTAACTCCTGTCGCGAAACATATGAACGATTCGGACTGATTGATATGCATATATATATAT
>JAECUM010027645.1:0-12945 GCA_016617855.1 Megalonaias nervosa
CCATACGTACTACTACATCCTGTATTCACTACTACATCCTGTATTCACTACTACATCCTGTATGCACTACTGCATCCTGTATGCACTACTACATCCTGTATGTACTACTACATCCTGTATGCACTACTACATCCTGTATGTACTACTACATCCTGTATGCACTACTACATCCTGTATGTACTACTACATCCTGTATGCACCACTACATCCTGTATGTACTACTACATCCTGTATGCACTACTACAATCTGTATGTACTACTACATCCTGTATGCACTACTACATCCTGTATGCACTACTACATCCTGTATGTACTGCTACAACCTGTATGCACTACTACATCCTGTATGTACTACTACATCCTGTATTCACTACTACATCCTGTATGTACTACTACATCCTGTATGCACTGCTACATCCTGTATGCACTACTACATCCTGTATGCACTACTACATCCTGTATGGACTATTACATCCTGTATGTACTACTACATCCTGTATTCACTTCTACATCCTGTATGTACTACTACATCCTGTATGCACTACTACATCCTGTATGCACTACTACATCCTCTATGTACTACTACATCCTGTATGCACTACTGCATCCGGTATGCACTACTACATCCTGTATTCACTACTACATCCTGTATTCACTACTACATCCTGTATGCACTACTACATCCTGTATGCACTACTGCATCCGGTATGCACTACTACATCCTATATTCACTACTACATCCTGTATTCACTACTACATCCTGTATGCACTACTACATCCTGTATGCACTACTGCATTCCATATGTACTACTACATCCTGTATCCACTACTACATCCTGTATGCACTACTGCATTCCATACGTACTCTTACATCCTGTATTCACTACTACATCCTGTATGCACTACTACATACTGTATGTACTACAACATCCTGTATGCACTACTGCATCCCGTATGTACTACTACATCCTGTATTCACTACTACATCCTGTATGCGCTACTACATCCTGTATACACTACTGCATCCCGTGTGTACTAATACATCCTATATGCACTACTACATCCTATATGTACTACTATATCCTGTATGCACTACTACATCCTGTATTCACTACTACATCCTGTATTCACTACTACATCATGTATTCACTACTACATCCTGTATGCACTACTACATCCTATATGTACTACTACATCCTGTATGCACTACTGCATCCCGTGTGTACTACTACATCCTGTATGCACTACTACATCCTGTATGTACTGCTACATCCTGTATGCACTACTACATCCTGTATGCACTACTACATCCTGTATTCACTACTACATCCTGTATGCACTACTACATCCTGTATGCACTACTGCATCCTGTATGCACTACTACATCCTATATTCACTACTACATCCTGTATTCACTACTACATCCTGTATGCACTACTGCATTCCATATATATTACTACATCCTGTATTCACTACTACATCCTGTATGCACTACTGCATTCCATATGTACTACTACATCCTGTATGCACTACTGCATCCTGTATTCACTACTACACATCCTGTATTCACTGCTACATCCTGTATTCACTACTACATCCCGTATGCACTACTGCATCCCGTATGCACTACTGCATCCTGTATGCACTACTCCATCCTGTATGCAATCGGGAATTACACGGCTTCACAAGTGCCTCCATTTTTGTGCCCGTTTATGAAATGTTATGTCACTACCTCCAAACATTGCTTTATTCTCACCCAAAATGTCAGAATTAATGAAATGCAGAAAACGTTTGTAATAATAATGTTTAACGGGCAGTGCTTACGCCTGCGACTCCACGGAAAAAAGATATTTCCGTTTTTGATTAACAAAGAAAAATGTTTTAGAGGTTATTAGTTTAACGTACGGAAGGCATGACAATAAGTTGTTTTTGTGGCAAAATGTCAGTTTAACTACACGAAATCTGCTGTGGAAGAATGTTATTTATCTAGTATATAACGGGTTCTTTTAAGTGTGTCAAATGTAGGCGCATCCGATATTGCATTTCTTTCCGCGATGTTTTAATCGTATGCTGCTGTCGTTTGAAGAGTTTGTATTCACGTCGCCAGACTTGAGAACATTTATGAGAATAAATCGATACATAAATTAAATAAGGTCTGATGTTTATATTGTTCTCTACGATCTTTTATTTTCGTGGAATGAGCATTGATCGCGAATATATCAAACATAATATTCCAGCAAAACGTGCAGGCCATACAGTATTGGCATAGGTAAAACAATAACTTTATATCAGTGATCCATATGACTCTCTGACCAATTGACCTATCGCCAGAGTAGATATAACAACGCCTACTATCTCTCTAACCAACTGACCTATCGCCTGAGTAGATATAACAACGCCTATTTATTTAGCATAACGCGTCATATAAAATCAATATGTTTGATGTTTCGGTGTACACTGAACATTTCATGAAAACTGGCTGAGAAATGTTCAAGTAAATAAGAATTCAAATTTTCATATTATAGCAAATGGCAGTTGGCGAGGTGATGGACATAAGTAAAGTGCTTTGCCCATGAACATACTGCGGTAGCCGAAGCAAGTTGATTCGATGGTAGGATTCGAAACCGATCTCGTTCGGTCGCTAGCCTGGCACACTAACCACCGCGGTTCTTGAGAAATAGACAAAGACAGACAAAGAGATCTCTTAAGAAAGACAGATAGAATTTGTACCTTATTCTAAAATTCCGTCTCGTCTTAAATTTAGCTTTCTTTTGTATATTTATGAGGAATTTCAAATGCAGAAAGGGTACGGTGTCTGGTTAATGCTGTAGGATTATTCTCATTAATGCGGCATTGCAACTGGAAATTTGATCTGAAAATCCTATTACATAAACACATTCCCTTGGCAACGTCTTCATGCTTTTGAGATTTACATTCCTTTTCATCTTGCTGTATAAGAAACACCACAGTTTCTCACTGCTTATATTAGGTAATTGAGATGGACCAGATGTTGACGGGGTCCTTTTTTCTTTATGTGTTTTTTTTTAAAGTTTCCTTTAGTTGTTTTCTTCTTCTGTACTACTAATTGAAATCTAAAGTGAATGTCAATGCGGTCGTGTATGCGCATTTATTCAAATTATATTAAATATTAATTGTTGCTCTAAACTTTAATACTAAAATAGTTTACCAACGTCGATTCAATCCTGATTGTTGAAATGATCGATGCCATAAATATTATCAAAGAACTTCCAGACGAAAATTATATCACCAACATGACCTGTATGAATTTTACCTTAGATGAACCTATTCGATGGCCTGGTGTCGGTAGTTCGTCCTACGCCCGGCGCCACTCATTTGTCCAGTGCCTGGCGTCAGTCGTTCGTCCTGTGCCCGGCATGAGTCGTACGTCCTGTACACGGAATCAGTCTTTCGTCCTGTGCCCGACATGAGTCGTTCGTCCAGTGCCTGGCGTCAGTCGTTCGTCCTGCGCCCGTCGTCGTTCGTCCTATCTGTATATTGTCGTTTCTTCTCCTAATCCACTGGGAGGAAATGCATACACTTTTAACCGTAGATCAAGTTGGTCCTTAAACATTTGTTTTGTTCACGGGACATCGAATATGGCGTTCCATACTGGCCATCCTAAAAATCTTGTTATGGTTACGTGTTCTAAACGGATCGTCGTATCGATATGAAACGACGTACGCTCTAGCGAATAATAAATTTCGTATAACATACGGTAGATTCTAAACAAGGAGAATGCCACTCTGACTCTAATATGGCCACTACCGATGGCCATATTAACAGGTGTTTTTGTTTTGTTTTGTTGTTAGTTTGGGGTTTTGAGGGTGTTTGGGGGTTTTTGGAGGGGGTAATAAAGCCTCTATGACAATGTCGCTTGGATCTAAATCCCAGTTGGTAATGATTGTTTGTATCGTTATACGGTGTGATACGCGAGACACAAAACACACAGTAGGAATCAAAATAATAAACAATATTGTCCGCAGTACAAACCTTAGAATCCACCCATAATAAATCGTTGTTAGCCTTGAATCAAAGTGTTGAAAAATCTACTTTTACGTATGTAAATAACCGAGTTTCCCGCCCCCATCTGTTCTTATCGTCACCCTACCCCTCGGGTGGCCGAGTAATCTAAGGCGGCCGACATTTCCTATCACTGACATTTCACCTTTGTCCGCGTGGGTTCGAATCTCGGACTCGGTCAATGTTGCCACCCCCACCCACATATCAAGAAAGCTACATCTCTTTGAGCGTGTTTGCAAGGAACAGGTACAGTTTCAAAACTACAGCGTACATCTAAAATATGTTAATAATACGCAAAGCTACAAGTTTGAATGTTTACAATTGTAGCCTTATTGTGAAATAAATTAGTCAACAAGTAACTTCACTCCAAACTAAACTCGGAGGAACCCTACAGTCTACTGAAATATATTTGGATTAATGCACTACGTCACTCCTTTGCACAAGACTGAGATACAGTCTGTTTACTATACCTTAGCTGTCCTAAAATTTAAATCGCGGAAAAAGTACAGGACAAGTCTAACTTTATTTGTTCAGTAAGTATATACTTTGACCTGGGCATTTGACAATTTTTTAAATTTCATATTTTCAAAGACCATATTTATACACCATTGATAATACTGGTTGTCTGCGCGTGAGGAACAGCCAATAGCAGGAAGCATCTGGCTTAATAACGGTAAATTAACCGCATTCTTGTGCCGTGCTAAAAGCCAGCCCTCGAATCCCTCGAGTGGAGGTTAGTCATATCGTATGCCTATGCTCTCAAATCTACTGAGGTGACCGGGGTGGCGCTAGCATTTACAGATCAACGAGATCTCACCCTCTGTCCGCGTTAGTTCGAAACAGAAGACCGGCCAAGTTGTGCATGTAAGACGGCCAGAGCCGTTTTAAGAAGTTTGGGCGCCCTAGGAACAAACTCTAACCTTAAAAGTAACCAGAATTGCGCCTCATTCTCTCAGTCTCAGATATAGAGTATTGCACTGCATTTCTATGTGCATGTGTGTCATTTTGTTAAATTTATTAATATAGTACTAAACTGCTAACACAACCGACACCGAAATTTTGTTTTTGGGCCGCAGGGGGGCCCCCTGCTGCGCGGGGCCCTAGGCACGTGCCTCCGGTGCCTATGCCTTAAAACGGCTCTGAAGACGGCCTTTGAGCAAACTCTCGTCAATAGGCGGTTCTTCTTATTCCAGGTGTTTCCTTCACCAGATGGTCCGCCCGCTGTATGAATAGAGCCTGTCATATTGTGAAAAATGAAAAACTTCGAATCTGTTGAATAACAACTATTTTGCTGTTCCTCCAAATATTTGTTTGCGATGTGTTGAGATAAATTGCAAATGTTTAAATACTTGGGGGGGGGGGGGGATTTTTAACGTAGCTTTAACAATTTTACAGTCATACTACCATGTCTGCAGTGCGGCAGTTCATTGTGATGTCTAGCACTGGGACATCATGCCGCAGACATGTAGTATGATGTCCCACCCAGTCACATTATCCTGACACCAGGACGACCAGTCCTAACACTAGCCGCTTAAATCTGAGCGCCTAGCGAGGCAGCTGTTAGTACCATTTTTATAAGTCTTTGGTATGACTGCCGGGGTTCGAACTCGCATCCGAGACGGACGCTGTAACCACTAGGCCACCGGAAGCATGAAAACAAATTGTGCAGGCAAATGTTCAAGAATAACATTAAAATTTAGTTGATTTTAAAATTTGGACAATATTTTAATTTAGGTCACAGTCAATAAATAACAAATGTGATATATGCTACGGCGAAACGAAACGTATCCAAGCGAGATTGAGCAATTTAGGCGGATCAAATAATCGCCTGTTTTCCCCAAAAACACGTGGAAACATACCAGACTAATTTTGATATAGATATGGAATATTAATTATTACATTGTCAGGCTCTTTTCGGCGTCCAGCTTTCGTTTCCTTTCTAATCATATTCAAGTTAGAAGGTAATAAGTGGCATGTATTCTAAGAAATTTGTATATTAGATGGGTTCAATTTTCAAGTTTTTATGTTTTAATTTGATTCAAGACCGTAACCTTGGCATGTAATACAGAATTTTAAATGATACACAGTGGTATTTGAAAGTAAAACATACAGTGCATGTACTATGTATAAGTCATTCACATGTAATCACAGTTAATACAAGTCATTCAAATGTAATCACAGTTAATACAAGTCGATGATATAGTCGATATGCTTACTCACAATTTCGAGAGAGGAGAATTGTACTTTTTTATTTCGTAAATTTGCTGTTTATGTGTGGAGCAACTTTTGATTGTTGCTCGATTCTTTTCTTTCTGATGAACGATGTGTGTTAAATTCGAAAGCACTAATGTGAGTTTAACGCATTACAAGTTGTTAATATCGAAATGAACAGATGATGTGCATCGTGACCCGCACAGTATCGGTACGTCCGAATCGTGATACGCATTTTATAGTAACCACTGTGTCGTGATATATTTCGAATCGCGACAATAGTGGCGATACAGAGCTATGGAAGAAAGTAAAATAAAGATAGACTTGGCCGCTTACAGCTGTGGTTGATTTCCTATCTTTCTTTACCACCTATTTTTTTATTAATGAAACATTTATGAATTAATTCTCCTTTTTATTTTCCATATTGATTGAATAGTACTTCCTTCTTTTTTTGTTTCTGACTTATCCCTTCTTTATTTCCTATTTGTTTACTCAGTTTCCGTGTTGATAGATAATAATGATGGTACACTCAAATTGATATAACTCAAACATAAATCAATCGAATATACGGCATAACTCGAATACACGGTATACCTCGCCTACTTTCTAATCACTAAAATGATAGAGAGCCGCAAAAACTCCATTGGTAGAATTTTAGACACGTAATCAAAGGGTTTCAGGATGGATACCTGTTCTGGCCAGCCAGAATGGGCGCATTTTTGTGTCATTGGGAAAGGAGCGTATTTCCCATTTCATCGACATGATGTAGCTCCCATTTCATCGACGTGTTGTAACTCCCATTTCCTAGAGATGGTGTAGCTCCCATTTCCTCGACATGTTGTAGCTACATACCTTGCAGATAGAAACCAACCAAACAACCCATGTGTGCAGTCTCCGAAAACTCGACACCACCGAAAATTGGAATTCGTGTTTTTCTCGAAGTTCTGCTGTTTTTGGAAGAAAATGAATAAAGCGTTTCCCATCCTTCCTTTGTGTCCACACCACTGACCAGTGCGACTGCCTTGATATTTTTCTTGCCAAAATATATTCATATTTTATCCATAGCATTTTAAGGCCATATACTTTATGTTTCTTTTGACGCAGTTATCTGTTCAATCTTTACATATTTCTTGCTCCTAGCTATAAGGCGCCGTCTTGCACATGTCAAGATAGAGACGTGATACAGATCCGTTTTCAAAATGATTGAAAAATGGGTGTAAATATTGAACTGTGGCGGGCTAAAATTGGCACATTCTTCCACCAAGAAGGGTAAAAACGAGGATGCAGGTGTTAAGGATAACAAGTTCAGGTATTTGTGTTGCTGTAAAGCTTTGCTTACACTGGTTTTGTTGTTAGTGGTGAGTGGTTCGGTAGAGAAAATGTCACTGGCCCGAGGTCCAGTAGTAGGCGCTGACTTGACAGACAACGCTATCAACATCAGATTCTGGAACAATCAGGGTCAAGAACCCTACAACCGCACAGAATTCAACATCCGTCAACGGATATTAACGAGGTTATGGCAAGTATTTTAGCTAAACTGAATCCGTGAACAAAAATGACGCTGAACACAATCCTAAAGTTAACGATCTTTCCCAGACCTAAGGCGGAAGAATAAGGAACAAAATTTGAAAGAGGAGAATCGTGTAAAGCGAATGAAAAAAAAAAAAAAGCAAAAAAAAAAACAAAACAGATGGACAAAGTTGAGGGACAATTTAGAGGAAATAATCTTATTTTTCACGGTTTATCAGGCACATCTAGCGAAGGATGGGAAGTATGTGAGAAGAAAATCAAAACTTGACCTTTTGTATAGATGACGCTCGAACTGTACTATTTGAGAGGGCACAAAGGTTGACGTCCAAATACCAAAGCACGCGTAACACTGGTCAGATACTACCGACCTTCGACTAGTTTACTTTGTATTAGGGCTGAGACCGTATCCTTCAAGCGGCATGAAAAGGAATCAATAAACAGAGCGGATACCGTCCTTCGGAAGATTGCACTCAACGTATAAGAGAGGAGAGTAAATTGTCCTACGAGTTTATTACTAAATAAACAAGAGGGATGAGTTCGCGACAAGCAGATATAATAAACTGATTCTAAGAGGGAAGGGTTTAGACGTATGATTTGGAAAAGCGGAGATTTGTTCGGTTGGAACGGCGCGAACATCAGAGCGAAGAAACTTATCACTGCACACAGTGCATACGGTGAATCAACACGCCAGACGATATATGAATGGAACTAGTGTAACCAGTGAGGAACGGGAATGGGAAGCAGCTCAAGGGCTCAGGGTACTAATTCAGTTCCCATAGTAAACCTATGCAAACACCATGATATTAAAAATTCAATAACTTTAAATTTCTGAGTGCCGTTGATAAAACCTATATTTATCAGTATAGATGAGACCTGGATGTCAGCTTCTGTATAGAGGAAAGGATATGAGCCGCGGCATTTTCTGGACCTGCATGTGTTTGAAACATGTGCTTTCAGAGTCAGGTGCTAATTTTAGTAATGAGTGTTCCAAACTCAAGACTGTTAAAGGACTGGAATTCCATCAATAAAACAATGTCTCTAATTTTTTTTCACTTGCAACTAGGATAAGCTCTCAAAAGATTCATTTTCCCAAAACATAACTTACATTATTAACCAATCCTGGCCAGCCAAACCCATATATACTCTATTTAATGTTCACCCATTTCCAGGCTGGTTCCCATTTTTTCACACCATTTGTACCGTGTGTCCTATATCCACCCTTGATTTTTTTGACAGCCCTAGGAATAGTTTCATTACATAAGTAAGCAATGTGCATAGTTCTGCTTGTCAAATATTACATTAGTGAATATTAAATTATATTGCAAGTTCATTTTCACCTAAAGAGCAATGGTACAGTTTTCAGGCAACATTTAAATATTTAAATATTTGAGCTTTATTTAAGAAAATCAGAAACAAATATTTAAATAAAGCTGTCTGATAAGAGTCATCATTTTTAATATCACCATTTATCTGTCTCCAATTTAATACCGAAATATATTGCCATCCTTGTCATATTATGTAATTAAGGGGTTAAAGGTCAAGGTGACCATCTATATCTACATGTCTTATTACAGAAAAAGAGATTTAAATGACAAAAATTACCTAAAATTCCTCCCAGAAGACACATAATTTTAAACTAAAGTAAGGTAGACATAAGTCCATTAAAACGCAAAATATGAAGTTTCAAAACATTCACTGAAAGAAATTATTATAATGCAAAGCCATGAGAGGTCATCCCCATTAAGCATGGTGGAAGAGACCTAAGTGATCATATCTGATGCATTATGTTTCAAAACAGAGCTAGGTAATATCATATTGCTTACTATAATTATTGTAAAGATGGTAAATTGTATAAATTTTATATATGTATTGCTTAGATATGAACTAAAGTGCAAAACACTCCACCTGACATAGTCAAATCTACACCCTGTTTCCCTTCAACCCTTCTTGGCAACAGTTGATATATCTGAATATGTGTTTAATATCCCATTGAAAGTCACTCTGTGGTTTACAATAGGTATTACTTTTGCTTGTTATCCACAAATATAACCATATGATTGCAGTTAGAGTAATGTTAATTGAATCTGCATATGTGGAGTCACTGTATTGCTGTAGCTGTTTATAGGACTCACGGTACTAATTCAGTTCCCATAGTAAACCTATGCAAACACCATGATATTAAAAATTCAGTAACTTAAAATTTCTGAATGCCCATGATCAAACCTATATTTACCAGTATAGATGAAACCTGGATGTCAGCTTCTGTGTAGAGGAAAGGATATGACCCGGGGCATTTTCTGGACCTGCATGTGTTTGAAACATATACTTTCAATTCCGCACCAAAGAGTCAGGTGCTAATTTTAGTAATGAGTGTTCCAAACTCAAGACTCTTAAAGGACTGGAATTCCATCAATAAAACAATGTCTCTATTTTTTTTTCACTTGCAACTAGGATAAGCTCGCAAAAGATTCATTTTTCTAAAACATAACTTACATTATTAACCAATCCTGGCCAGCCAAACCCATATATACTCTATTTAATGTTCACCCATTTCCAGGCTGGTTCCCATTTTCCATACCATTAGTACCGTGTGACCTCAAGGCTGCTATAATGTAAATAACGACCATGTAGTGTATAGTACATGCTTTTCTTTCTTGTGCTGGAAGGACTTAAAAAACAAACAGAAAAAAAAACAAACAAACAAACAAACATGAATATAGCTTTTAATTTGCCTCATACTGTATGCATTTCGAAATAGTATGTTTTTGCAAAACATGGGCTATGCAGGACGCTGAGTTTCTTGATTTTTTGAGGGATATTAAAGTTATAGCTTTGTGCGTAAAAAGACAAATCTCGGTAGGAATTCATGCGGTGTAATAGATGTGTGTGTGTGTGTGTGTGTGTGTGTGTGTGTGTGTGTGTGTGTGGCCTAGTGGTTACAGCGTCCATCTTGGATGCGGAAGGTAGCGGGTTCGAACCCCGACCGAGTCATACCAAAGAACTATAAAAATGGTACTAATAACTGCCTCGCTTAGCGCTCAGCATTAAGAGGTTAGTGCTAGGACTGGTCGCCCTGGTGTCAGGATAATGTGACTGGGTGGGACATGATGCTACATGTCTGTGGGATGATGCCCCAGTGCTAGACATCAGTATAAACTGCCACACCGAGGACATCGTAGCGATATGACTGAAAAACTGTTAAAGCTACGTTAAAAATCTAACACACACACACACACACACACACACACGTTGTAGACTCTGTTGTTTCCCTTTATATCAAACTTTGGGGTATTGATGAGAAATGAATCCTCCCATTTTCCGATCTATTGTTGCTTGAAAATTGCTGATAAATTAAATAATTGTAGTAAAATAGATCAGATTACAAGAGATTGTATATCTAATGAATATGTCAGTGAAGGTGACGTTAGCGGCGACGTTGTCTTGAGGACGGTGACGACGATAATTATTGGCGTTATAATTTTTTATTTTTTATTTTAATACATACATGGGTAATCTCCAACGTTTTAAGCAGAAATTTATTGAACATGTCCAAGAAATAACCGATTTATTACGTTTAAATATCAACTAAAGTGGAAAATGGTTTGGGTCCTTTTATAAGGAATTTGTGTTGAAATTTGTGTTGAAATGCAGATACAGCAGTTCCCAGTTTGACCGCAGAGATTCCATCCCCCATAGTGGGATCAAGACTGCGATAATGGTAAACAGGAGAAATTTGAACTTTTTGGAAAATAGAGAGTTGCAAACCATATTATTTATCTTGGCTCATACGTTTACAGTAGAAACTCGTTTGAAAGATTGTATCAGTTGAAAAAGTGATTACATGAAACGTTAGTGAGAGATAAACTTGTACAATCAAGAAATGACAACAAATTTCTGGCAAGTGTTAAAGAAAAGATATTGTTACAGGGTACATGTAAACGTGTCTAAAGTAACAACGAATGACTGGTTTAATTATTTCCATTCCTTTTTAATGTATAACAGAGATGGAGATAAGAATGACGATGAGGGTAATGCAAAAAATGAGAATGACAATTTCGAAATGAATAAACCAATAACAAATCAAGAAATAATTGAGAGCGTTCGCTCTCTAAAAATAAAACTCCAGGTCCCAACAAGATTCCTGTCATGTGTTACCAGTAGAATTCACTATGCATTGTTTTATTTCTTAATGTACTCTTTAATGGTATATTGAAACGGGAGAATTTCCAAAGGAGCGGTCAAAAAGTATAAGTCTGATATTTAAGAATGGGAGTATGAATTACAGGAGAATTTCTTTAATAAATGCACCCTGTAAAATATTCACTTGTTTTTTGAACATACGGTTGGTTAGGGAGCAGAAAGCAATAATCCAAAAGATGTGTCTCAGGATGGCTTAAGAAAACACTACAGTACTTATGATAATAAAACAAAATGTGATTGGTTTATCTTCATCAATGAAAATATAACGAAGATCTTTGCAGATTGTTTGCAGATGATGTATATAACTGTGCTGAAACTGTACGGTTATTACAACAAAAAATTAATGCCATAGATGAATTTTGTATTGAAACAGGAAGATAAATTTATCTAGCAAAAACGAATATAATTGTCTTTCGAACTGGTGGCTTTCTAGGAAATTATGAGAGCAGAATTATAAGGGCAGACCCATCGAAACGGGTTAATTTATAATCATATGTGGGACTGATTTCACGTGGACGTAATATCTAGATATTTAACGTATCTACAAATATTTGGAAGATTACTGTTACTTGATATATCTAACATATCTGTTGCTCTGTGTGTGTGTGTGTGTGTGTGTGTGTGTGTGTGTGTGTGTTTGTGTGTGTGTGTGTGTGTGTGTGTGTGTGTGTGTGATTTGGACTTTTAACGTGGCTGTAACAATTTTCCAGTCATATCGCTACGATATCTGAAGTGTAGCAGTTTATAGTGATGTCTATTTCTGGTGCATCATGCCGCAGACATGTAGCATCATGTCCCACCTCATGTCACATTATCCTAACAACAGGCCGAACAGTCCTAACACTAACCTCTTAATGCTGAGCCCCAAGCGAGGCAGCTGCTAGTACCATTTTTATAAGTCTTTGGTAGGACTCGGCTGGGGTTCGAACCCGCATCCGAGGCGGACGCTCTAACCACTATGAG
>JAECUM010027646.1:0-46015 GCA_016617855.1 Megalonaias nervosa
TTTTACTATTAGAATCCATTGTTTTTACTATTAGAATCCATTGTTTTTACTATTAGAATCGATTGTTTTTACTATTAGAATCCATTGTTTTTACTGTTAGAATCCATTGTTTTTACTATTAGAATCGATTGTTTTTACTATTAGAATCCATTGTTTTTACTATTAGAATCCATTGTAAGGATAATTAGAATCGATTGTTTTTACTATTAGAATCGATTGTTTTTACTATTAGAATCGATTGTTTTTACTATTAGAATCGATTGTTTTTACTATTAGAATCGATTGTTTTTACTATTAGAATCCATTGTTTCAAATTAAACCTGGATTAATTTTGTTCTTGTCGTTTTTACTTAGTTCATTATATTTATAATTTTTACCGAATTGAAATTTCAAGAACTGTTTTTGGCTACGACATTCTGATTATTGGAAAAAGTCGATAACATTATCTTAAACAATCGGGAATTAGACCCTTTACACGGTGCATAGATAAACCTGACAACGCTGACAAACCGAGAGAGATGCTTTATTTTATTGTCATCCGCGTATGAGTAACAGCTTGTTCGTTGACTGATCAAACTTAGAACACTGATTATCATAGAAATAATGGTTGTTAACAGAATCGTGCATGAAATATGACACTTTATAAGATTTAAAGGTGTTTTCCTGCAGCATTTCTCATCCGTTTTTCTCTGTAGCTTAGGAACAACACGTTACATGACTCAAACTTAAAAATTTCATAATCGTTGAAATACAGACTGTTTAAAGGTTCATGCATGCAAGATGACACTTAATACAAGTTAATGTGCTCTCCGAGATTTATTATGTGTTTTCCGGCCTTTCCCTTTTCGGCCGTATTTCTCTGCACCTTAGTAATAACATTACGTGAATTAAACTTAAAAACAATTGATAATCATAAAAACAGTACATTTACAAAATCCTGTACGTAAGAGGAACGTTCATGAGATTTAAAGGTGTTTTCCGGCAACATTTATCAGCTGGGCAGTGTTTACCAGTCGCTTTTTGCTCAAATTAAATATAATCAAATACTCCATACCATAAAACAATAACTGTAATAATAGTTAATATTTATTTCTCGAGTGTTTAATTTCCCATTTTCCAAAGTATTTTTTTCGGCGTTTTCCGATCCTTCTATGGACCTTCCGTTACATGTCGAGGACGGGACCACTGATACGACCGCACAGCTCGATGAGTTTGGTTGTGCTGATAAATCAAGTCCAACTTAAAGCATGAAGAGTAAGTCACATTGCTTTACATTAATTAAAAAGGTCATTAAAGGGATGAAAATTGGTCACTTCTACATTACCGGTTTTTTTGAAATAATAAAGTCGCATTTTATATTCAATTTTTTATATTAAATGTAACCAATAAAATATAGCTTCACTTTTTTATTAATATTGAATCTAGTTATACTAACAAAATAAATATATAAATAAAGAAACTGCAAATGTTTGTGTAATATTAAATATTCATTTTGTGAGGCGTTTTTGATTGGAGGCGATTTTGCTCAGATTTGAATATTCGTAATACTGCATTATAATACTCTGTAGATACGCATCTCCGAAGGAGAGGTCATAGGAAGGTGAGAGTAGTCTCATAATTAGTGTCTGTATGATTGCAGGAAAATATAACGTCTTACATGATTAATTAATTAAAAAGTTAAACGGTTATGGTAAGTATTTTTGGTTTGGGGTTACAGCTAGGGTCATTTTTTTTAAGTTTATTTTTTAATGGTTAAGCTTACAGTTAGGATTTTTTTTCTTCTTTTCAACCGTTACCTGAGAAGTGGATCCAATTGGACGCGTCTAGTTTATAATATTATGAATGCCTTACAACAAGACAACTGATATGAGCCCGTGCCCTTATTCATCTTTACACTGACATTCACCTTTTCTTTCCGGCACCGTGCCACGTCCGGTTTGGTATCTTGGCTCTCCCTTCCGTACCTAATCTGGAATGGACTTAAAGTAGGTGCCAATACAATAAAACTTCGATTATCCGGCACCCGATTAACCGTCAGTCTCTGTTAACCGTCAGGGCATTGTACGTCAAAATATTCTAAACAGGTACATATACATATGTAGATATTATGATTTTTTGATGACCCGGTCGATTGTATAATACTTTTAATGTACATATTCTACTATCCGTCTATTCTCATATCCGTCATGGTCTCGGTCCCGCACCCTGCCGATTAATCGAAGTTCTACTGTATAGCGCGCAAGATTTAATCTACCTTTAGTAGGTGCCAATAGCTCTATATAACGGTCTAAAAATAGACCAGAACAGAGTTTCATTTTAAAATCAATAGATATAGAAAACAAAAAATTACAAACTATAGATAACGATATTATAAATTACATATGGGGAAATAAATTACATTATATCGAAAAAGATACTCTGTATAGAGCAAATAAAAGGGGGGGGGGGGACTTAGCTTTACCCAACCCAAAATTGATACAAGAAACTAATATAATTAATCGATTTAAACAATTAAAGACATATCCAAGTTCACCTTGGGAAGCATTTTATATTTTTTGGTTTGGTTTTTTAATTAGAAATAGGGAAGATATTTTTAAAAATAACTCACTATCAAACATTTAATTGTTGGAAATAAATTTAAAAATATTAAAGATTTACTTTATAAATACAGGGATAGAAAAGACTTATGGAGTATAGACAAAAAGGAAACATACAAATATATAGAGAAGACAAGACAAAAAATATAAGGTGTAAAGTTGAAAAAGAAAACTGGGGGGTAAACTGGGGTATTACCTGGAAAATTGGACAAATATCAAATCCTTAAAACTTCAAAGTATAATGTTTAAATATCTCCATAACGTTTGGCTTACGGGGGAAGCAGCAAAAAGAAAAAAACATGATAAAAAATAGTTCCTAAATGTCCCTTATGTAAACTAGGTAGTTTCACAAAAATGCATGCAATAATTGAATGTAGAAATAGGGAACAAGATAGAAATGGAACAATATCGTTAAGAACTAATAAAGAAAGATTCCAAAGAAATAGACTGCTTTATGTTGATGGGAAATTTGAGAAACAAACTTTGATGGAAATTATAAATTTTATAATAACAACAATGATGAAATGTGGACAGGTGATTGTAATTAACAAGTAACCTGTCACATAGAAAATTATTTAGGTCAAAAATTTCACGCCCATTTATGGTGGGAGGGGGGTGAGAAAAGGACTTCGGTTTACGGCCCATTAGGGGCAGGTACCAGCCTGAGTGCGGGCTGAAGCCCCGGTCTCATCTCTAGCTCTCCCCACGAGTGGGTGAATGAAACTTTGTAAAAATTTCAGAACTAGAGAGAAGATATATATTATTTGGAATCTTCAAATAAACTAATCAACAATGTAGAATGGAATCCCAATGTGTTTTTTCTAACAAAATAACAATTTCTTTTTTTAATTTTTAGACACCCAAGGGAACAGGGAACCTACACATGGATGAAGTACGAGACAGAAACGTCACGGGGCTATACCACCAAGGCGCTACGCGAAGTGGGCAGGCCTGTGGAGGAGCCTCCGAAAAGTCCATGGGTAGGATATGGACATACAATACAAAAACATGGGGATTTAGAGAGTAAATATAAAGGATTCCAGGTGGAGGAAAACCTTCTATACTAATACAATATGATTTAATTTTTGTTTAAACAAATTTTAGGCCCTTTCGGACCGTCTTTCTACTTTCGGAATACAAGACGAGAGATAAGGCTGTGTCCACAAATTAAGAGATGCATGATGTATGAATAAATAAAGGACATGCGGCTCCTTATATAGGACATAGCCTTACTACTCCCAAATTGATACGAGCAAAAAAGAAATATAAGAAACGTCACACCATACTACAAACATAAAAAACACTAGGCTTTGCTTTGGTAAAAATTCGTCCTACACCGTTTCTTATTCTAAATTCACGAAATTGGAAAATAAAATTTTCAAAATAATTTTTGAAAGGGAAAGTCTTTAATTTACTTCCCTATTAAAACAAATTCTTTCATTGTAGACAACTTGGAATAATTCGATCTGACAGCAGTCCTTACACAAAATTCTATAGCAAGCACACAATATAGCATAATACACATAGCAAACACAGGATGTAGGGACCCGTGGCAAAGGTCACTAATGGAAAAAGGTGAGAGATTCCGATCAGATAATTAAAATCTGATCGGATGAACAAACCTTTAGAAACACTAGGGATAATAAATACCACATCAAAATTTGAATACTTAAATAAATCTTTTGATCAAAATTCTTTTCATAAATTTAAAAACAATGCAACACTTATATGGGGGATACACAAACAAATAAAACACTTTATTCAAAATTTTTTGGCTAAGTGGGGGAGGGGGCATCTGTCTTGTGCCCCCCCCCCCAAAAGAACAGAGTTTCCAGGCATAAAAGTTGCATTTATATTTGAGAAGAATAAATATAATGAAATATTTCAGTTATGAAAAATAATCCAATAACAATCGATGCGTCTTTCAGGTCATATTTTAAAAATATCTTTGTCCCAAAATCAGGTCGCATTTACTGATATAAAATATAACTTGTTTTAAAGTATAGTACTAATTTTGCTTAACCAAAGCTTATTAAATCTTGTTGCTTGAATGAACTGCACCTTAACTGTTGTCAAGAAAATTCCCGGCTAACATTATCGCTCGCTATGAACTTTTACAATGTTGGCCATGTACTGAAAACTGAATCAAGAAAAGAGCACTTCGAGTCACAGGCCCTTGATTCCGGAGTAAACCAATGTGTACCCTCACCAGTTAATTGGTACACATTAATTTACCCCGGAATCAAGTGCCTGTGACGTCGAGTGTAATCTTCACAACATATGTTGGTACGACTTTATTTATCAACATGCGAAGTTTTCATTGTGACATCACCGCGTGCGACATTCAATCCTGATTGTACATGATCACAATTTTAGGTTGACATCGTCTAAAAATGTCCAGGTACTTTAACATTGATTTTGACCGTACGTACTTCTCGGTGTGTGTAAATATTTAACTTTGAAAAGGAATATAGATGTATGAGGATCAAAATGAAATGAATAATTACCATTAAAAAGTATGTACAATCAAATTGTAACAAATGACACATACAGAAATTGTCTGTTCTGAATGCCTACATGACCTGAAGTCAGGGTTTGGTGTTGGGGATAGTCCTACAACGTACTGAATGCCTACATGACCTGAAGTCAGGGTTTGGGGTTGGGGATAGTCCTCATACCTACTAAATGCCTACATGACCTGAAGTCAGGGTTTAGGGTTGGGGATCGTCCTACAAAGTAAGAGATATCACATTATATTTTTGTTTTGGTAGCACCAAAACTAAATAACTTGTGATGTCTTGCATTGTAGGACTAGGGTGGGGGAATGGCTTCTTTGTCTATTTAGTTTGTTTTTTTAACCATTTGTCATAACACAATGTATATACTAGGTTAATTGCCCATCCTTAGATGGGAATAGAATAATAAGTGAAAAAATAAAAAATAAAAAAGATTGGGATTGAGTTAATTTAAAAGAAAGTTTGAACATAAAAATACAAAATAAAAAATTAAAAAATTACGGCATCTTTTCTTAATGTGTTTTGGTAAAATTTTCGACCATTATAATTATTCTAGGCGGAGAAAACCTTTGGGAAGGGTACAGGGTTGTTGAGTGGCCTAAGGTATTTACATATACATGTCACATATACATGTCAGTCTCACATACTGCCTCCTTCTGCACATGTTCATGTTGCAGCTCAACCAAAGTAAGCCTGTGAGAAAGCTTGCCAATAGCTTGCTGTGGGTAGGCCATCATATAGCTTATTATAATACAAATGACCATTTCATCTTCAACGAGAGGTGACTGCAGTTTTCTTTCAAACCAGATTTTTTTCTTGTATCTTAAGATAGATTTTGTTTATGAAGAATGTTGCTAGTTTCAAACTTCATGGAACTGAAATGTGGGTCTTTCTTGGACAGACAATACTGAACACAAATACCATGAACAGCACATTATATCCCCACCCACATGTATGGGCACTGTAGTAGGCTTTGGCTGACTCTTTAAAACAAGTGACCTGTTGGTCTTAATAACTTGGACTTTTGGTCAATGTATATGGTCTTGAAGTAAACTTACTCTGCAGAAACCATGTTTGTTTTTTATTAGATTTGCCATGACCTTATTGTGTTACACCAAGGAATATACAGGTTTCTGTACAAGCCATTAAATTCACCATGACCTCCTTGTGTTACACCAAGGAATATACAGGTTTCTGTACAAGCCATCTCACTGTGTTACACCAAGGAATATACAGGCTTCTGTATAAGCCATTTTTATTAGATTTACCATGACCTCCTTGTGTTACACCAAGGAATATTCAGGTTTCTGTACAAGCCATCTCATTGTGTTACATCAAGGAATATACAGATTTTTGTACAAGCCATTAGATTCACCATGACCTCATTGTCTTACACCAAGGAATATACAGGTTTCTGTACAAGCCATCTGCTAAGTTTTATCAGGGAACATACTCTAGAACAAATTTTTGTTCTGCAAAAACCATTTTTTTCCCACAATGACCATAACCTTTTCAACCCCCGAAAAATAGATTAAGACCCCACTTTTTCAAACTTCAATGAGTTTTCAAGGCAACTCCTCAAATTCAAGGATTTTTCAAAATTGTATGAACAAGGTAGATGGTGGGAATTTGTTAAACTGGCAACAGATAGTTGAAACGATTTCAATACATAATATGCTCTATTTTACTATAGGCATTAGAAAAGGGAGTCTCTATTGAAACACATGTTCATATAATCATCTTGTGATAGTAAATACAGCCTTAATAGTAGTGAAGGGGGGCGATATAGGGACAATGGGAAAATACATTACAGACCCCCCACCCCCCCGGGGGGATATGGGGACAAAAAAAACCTGGGCCGATATAGGGACAAGATTCATATTGGGCCTGTATAGGGACAATAGGAGTGGAACAGGTGGGGTGACATCATGGTACTGGCAACAATGTTGCAAGTGGCTGACCTGAATACGCACGGCTAGCTAGATAGGGACAAACACAATAGAGACAGAGACATAGAAACATGGTTAGAGACAGAGACATATACAACACAACCATAGATTGATGAATATCAATCTATCATACCTAAATTATACAATAGACTTAAAAAAATTTTAGGCAAGAAAGAGTAAATCATTTCGAGGCATATGAGTGGCCCTGAAAAGGGCCTTTGAATTTCTTCTTCTTCTTCTATGTCTTCTAAGTTCTTCTTTTCCTCCACCAACTTCTTATTTTCTCTCCTACACTCTTCTTTTTCTATTTCTTCTCCTTTTCCTCCTCTTGTTCCTTCTTCTTCTCATCCTTCTCCTATTTTTTCCTCTTTTCATACTCCTCTTCTTTTTCTAGTTTTTCATTCCAAGCTCTAATTCTTATTCTATCATCTTCGTCCACCTTCTCCTCCTTTATTTGTTTCATCATTTCCCTTATCCTTTTTTCATCTACTTTAAATTGTTTATCTCCATCTTCAGCCTGTGTGGACTATACTCATCGTACTGCATCCTCACCAAAAATTTCTCCAACATCCCATGTCATCTACTGCCTTTTGCAGTGTCTTCATTGCGTCTATTTTCTAGAAGCCATGTTTTGGAATATTCAGCGTTGAATGGTGCGAATGACGACTGCTATGATTTATATACTTGAAGCACGGACGTGAAGGAAACATCCCTTTCACTCACTGCACATATTATATACTATCCACACAGAAGGGAAGAGAAGAAAAAACACACCCATATCTACTATCCACACAAACGTACGCGAGCGCACACAAACACACCATAGATACTATCCACACAGAAGGGAAGAGAAGAAACAACACACCCATATCTACTATCCACACAAACGTACGCGAACGCATAAAACACACACTCTACTATCCACACAGACGGGAAGAGAAGAAAAAAGCACACCATATCTACTATCCACACAAACGGATGCGAACGCATAAAACACACGCTCTACAATCCACACAGACGGGAAGAGAAGAAAAGAAAAACACACCATATCTACTATCCACACAGACGGGAAGAGAAAACAACACACCTTATCTGCTATCCGCACAAACAAAAGCGAAGGCATAACACACCCCATATCTACTATCCACACAAACGTACGCGAATTCATTCAAACACACACATACATCAGTAAAGGAGTGAGTGTTTATAGTCACACTACTCTACATTCACACAAATTGGCAACTTGAATAGTGTCTCTTTTCTAGAGATCTAGTTAGCCCTGAGAAGATCTTCTTTTCCTTGGAACTTCAGATGCAACCGGTTAATGGTGACATATCCCAGGCCTGGCACCACAGATACAACGTCTGCTCCACTTCTGCTCCCAATTGATGTTTGTGGTTGGAAGCGCAGACGGGGTTTGAGTGGCTTCACTATCCCACTCCTCCGTTTGAGGGATAGTGACGACCTGTTCCCTCTGTCTTCTCCTATGCCACACTCGTGGATGCTGTGGCCTCCTTATTTCCTCTTCCCAGTTGTCTCTCTGGGGATCACGGCTCTTGGTACTGGTGGTATTGGTTGTTGTGGCTGCTGTGGCTGTGGCTGACTTGCCTGTGGTGGTGCTATTGCCTGTGGAAGCGTTCTCACCTCAGGTTTCACATTACACACAGGACTTAGCATGAGGTGTGGCAGGATTCTTTATTCCTTCTCTTTCTTCTTTTTCCTCTTCTCTTCCTCCTCTTCTATTCTGGATTTCTCCTGTATTGCCTCCATGGCCAGTTCGTCTACCAGCCACCTGGCATACTCCAGGTGCATTTGAAGTTCCAGTAACTTTCCAATTCTGTTACTCATCTTCAATGTTGATACGTCAACGATGGGTAGACAGACTGACGATCGCTTGGCTTTATATCCCTAGAGCACGGACGTGAAGGAAAACATCCCCTTACACCAAAACTTACAATACCACTATTACTATTACATGGAACGTACGAACCTAAAAGAAACCCTCACGTTGACTTTTTTACTTACAAACACAGACACACACTATCGGACAAGACAGAAACGAAGTGTGGATTTTTACTGACAAAAGAAACGAAGTGCTTATAGACACACTTCAATTTATTAACATAAAAACACAAAATTTTTTGGCAATTGAATTAGTATGTCTTTTTTAGAGTATTGGGGTAGCCCTGAAAAGGGCTGTTTTTGTTAACGGGGATTGATGGAAATCTTTTACTGTCTAAGATTGCGTCCCCGTCTGGCGGCAGACTTTCCTACAGGATACGGTCTGCTTCTTCGGAAAGAGAAGGAGAACTCTTTGGTGTCTACTCGGCAGTCGACAAAAACTCTGTCTGGCTCTTGCTGCTGTTCCTGCTGCTGCCGTTGTTGTTGCTGCTGTCGTTGTTGCTGTTCTCTCTGTTGCTTCTGAAGTCTATACTTCTCTGTCGATTCTTCATGCTCTTTCTTGATTTCTTCTCTGAAGAGTTCTTCTATCAGGTCTTCGGTCACTTTTAACATCCTTTCATTTTCTCTCTCTTCAGGCTTTGGTATTGGATTTTGCCTGACACGATGTAAATTCACGTAAGCTTCGTTCAGCTTGGCTAGTCTTGAAGGCATGTTCATAGGTTGACGAGTCAACAATGGATGGCCAGACTGGACACTGCCTCGCTTTATATGGCTCAAACACGGACGCGATAGAAAACATCCCTACTGGGTTTTTGTTGGATCGGAACGCTATGGTAGCTAATGTCATAGTGAGGGATAGACAGAAGTCAAAGAGCATATATTCACAGTGTTTTTTTAAAACAAACGACAGGCACATTTTTTTTTTTCAAAACACAACATTTCTATTCAAACAAACAACTAGCAACTAACAATTAACAATAACATCAAACAAACTATTTTTGACAAGGTTGACAATGTTGTGAAATCAAGTTAGATTTCCACGGATGGAAGTCATGAGGCCATTGATGTACACTACGTTTCCTAGCTAAAGACAAAAGATAGCCATAATGGTCACAAAACCATCGATCTGCTTTCTCATCGTTTCCAGAAGAGTCACGATCAAAATAAGTCACTACATGTTCTAAGGAATATCCAAGACTGCGTTGATGAAGAAAATATACACAATATTGTCCACACAGGGAATCTGTGCCTTGTAATTTCACATTATTAAATCGTGTCGTCTGGGCATTTCTTCTCATAAAGTCGATGATGTCGTCTTCCAAAGAGGGTAACCTGTACGAATCAAAATACTCCATACAATACTCTTTAGGGAAGTAGACGGCTACCCAGTGGGTTCCTGGGAGGTGACTGTCGTCCGTGTTGATGACATAAGCTTGATGGTCTTGAGGTTTGCGGTGAGGTAGTACAACCTTAGTACACACGACAGGATTCCAAGAAGCAGTCTTAGAACTGTTGTTCAAAAGGTAAAAAAGTTACCAGGTATCCATCTTTTGTTTTGTTTTTTTCACAGGTAATGATAAGTCATCAATTCAATTCTGACCTTTTGTTTGAAAATCTCTGACAAGTAACTGTTTCTTTGCTTCGTCTCCGCACTCAGGGTTAAGAGAACTTCGATGCGATAGATCTCTAGAGTAGTCAATGGAGGGCAGGAATGTTCACGCAAGCCTTTATACCACTCATGCAACACTGCTTCTTCCGAGATGAGAATCCAAGCATCGTCCAGATACTCCTCCAATTTTTCTTCTTCGATGATCATCAGACATTTATCGTATTGAATTTGACTGGGATGATCGTTTTGGCATCTATAGCAATCTTTCTTGGTCGATTCCGTAATTTTATCCGCCAGGTGTTTGGCAAAACAGGACACTAAATGTTGGTCTTGTTCTGGCCATCTGGACGTGACCACTATGTCCTCTTCGTCTTTGTCTTAGGGTTCTGCTTTCACGGTATCCTCCCATTCCATTTCCAAAGATTCTCTACTGTTCAAAGAGGGATAAGTGTCTTCCATAGTTTCTAATAGTCTAGAATGACTTCTCTCAAACTGTTGATTTCTGTGGTATTATCGAATTCGGCATACAAGATGATGTTGACCGTCTCGGCGAGAGCTTCTGCAAACTGAAGTTCCACACGCAGTTGACCGGATTTTAAAGGGTGGAAATGTCCCTCGTCGCTGCCTTGGTCTGGAGCGAAATCAATGGCCCACAAAGTGTAACCTCCTACATAATCTTCGTACAAAATTCCGCGATTGGTGTTGGTTGCTAGCTGTCCGGTAGCTTCGTACAGGGACAAGTACGATTTCAAGTAATTCTTCTGGGCAAAGTTATGTCCGAAAGGTCTGGTGCACAAGTTCTTGCCATCGCGACTGACTTCGTCTTGGACACTCTGTAGTGCTTAAACTGGAAAGGATTTTGATCGTAGGCTCCGTTGAGGGCTGCATTGCTGACGATACCAATGATTAAACGTATGGGTAACTGTCCTTGGAACAGATGATCTTCGATCTTGGATTGGAGTCCAGCAGCAGTGGTGAAAGTTTTCACTTCTACGCTACTTGGCGGTCGTTCTGTTCAATGTGTGACTGATGTCGTTTTCCGCTTTAGGTAACACTTCTACGCGGCGCACGTAAAGTCTGACTTTTTGGATGATGGTTTTGTACTCGTTGGCATGAGCCATCAAATGGAAAGCGACAATGCTGCGATTCAGTCTCAGACAAATATCCACTCCGTTGAGCAAATACTTGTCTTGCAACCACATGTCCAAATGCAAACGATCCATCAGTTCCAAACTACGACGTTGCAGGATTTTCTTTCGACGGTCGTTAAAGCCCACATTGTGAAGATCGTCATCTGCTGTCAGGGCCGTGTCGTTAAACTTGTCCTCACCTGCGTTGTCCGGTTTCCAAACCACGCAAGCATCCAGATGAGTGTTCTTGGCCTCTTTTCCGTAAGTCAAGAGATTTGCCAGGTACGCTTGGTAAGGGTAAGTATCCATGCTACTGCTGACCAGTTTGTTATTCAAGTACAAATCCACTTCGCTGGACAAGGAATGCATGAAATTGTTGACGGGAGCTACTATGGCATCGGGTCCCTGATTGGTGTTGTCCGTTTTGATCACTTTTTTGTTCCAGGTACAAGTAACTGCTATTTAGATCGATGTAATCTTCGGGCTGTCCGTTGATTTCAAACTGGATGGGAGCTGAATCCGTCAAAAAGGAGACAGGATGAAATTCGACGAATTGGGATTCTTGCATCGTCATCATGGTGGGTGGCATGGCAAACAGATCCAGTTCAGACTTGGAACAGGCGCAAGACTCTCGGTGCATCATTTTCTTTCTTTCTCTGACTTTATAATCAAAAACGTCTAAGTATCGGACGATTCTTCTTTTCTTAGTCTTTCTAACTCTAGAGGTGTGAAATTCTCTAAAGGGGTGTCTTCGTCGTTTCTTTCTGCCTTGTCCTTGCTGTAGCGTCAAGGAAGTAGGAATGCCTGACTCGGCAGCGTCCAGGGAATTTATAGGAGTTTCTCGTCGGCCCAAAATGTCTCAGCCCGTTTGAAGCAAGACATTTTGGCCTGCTCTCAAGAAAGCTTCTTTGGGAATTTGTTTGCCAATGATGACATTTTGGAGAAATTCTTTACCTTGCATCAACGCAGCATCTTTCAAGGCGTGGAAATCCCCGTGTCACCACCGGTTTTAAAACGGGGGCCACCGAACGAAATGCTGATTTCGGCATGTCTCCTGAACCATATTTTCGAAAGTGGAGTTTCACTGTGACTTTCCATTTGGTGAATGGAATATTTTGTCCCAGATCTCCTTTTATGCCAATGTTGACAGTGTCAAAATACGACTTACTGATGGGCAAATAGTGAGTATGTACAAATTCTCGGTGAACGTGATAGATGTTTCCACCTTCCTCGTCAGCGTTCGTGGCAGAATCAACTTTGAAAGGAATGAAACACAGTAACGGTACGGAGGTGTGTCCCACCACGTTGGACTCCACCACATCGGAGTACACAAAGATCAAATTCAGTCCTTGGATCATTTCTACAGGGAATCGAAAATATTTCGCAAAATCCAAGTTGCCGGTAACGGCTGGCATTTCGTTTTTAATCTTGATCAACTTGGGATCTCCACCCAAAATGTCATACAATTCAGGAAAAAACGTAATGGCCAATACTTTGTTCTCTGAAAATTTGATCAGTAGGCGACGAGCTGTTTTATGGCACTCGAGGGTGACACTTTTTCTGGTTTTCTCCAAGGCTTTGCCAAACACAGTATTGAATTTGGTAGCAGTCGTGTTCACCAAACGTTGACCGCTAAAATAATAGCCTGTAGGAATGGTCAACAGATAGGTGAACCGTTTAGTTTAAGGTCTTGTGTTTTCATAGAGTCACCTACGGTGGTGCGTTCTTCCAAGCTTTGTTGCACTTACTCGTCATGAACTTCCACCTTAAAAGTGTTTTGATTTGGAAGGATATTTAGGATTTGTGTAGGGTGAATCATTTCCACTAAAGGCACTTCCCAATCGGCTTCGTGATCCACTTGGATGGCCTGTGGTAATTTGGCCGTGAAACAGCACAAAGTATTGTGGGGAAACACCTCCATGGAACTGTCATTAGGTAAGGTTAAGTAAAATTGATTATTCATTATTCCAGAGTTATAGTGTCCGAGGGGTCGCTGGAAGTCAAAGGAGTGTCTAAAAGATGATTGTTGTTAGAATGGTGACTGTTGGAAGGGTGACTCACGTTGGACGCAAGGCTCCCGTTCTTGTTCCCGTTAGAGGAGTGTTTCAGAGACGGATTGGGGAGAAGGTAACCGATGCAACTGCTGAGTAAAATGGTCCACAATTGTTTGTCTTCTTGTTGCAAACTCAAATTGGCAATGGCAGCACCGATCACACAATACACCACAAAGTTTGGCAGAAAAAGACGATTTGTGTTTTAGGCACACGATCTCCACACCACAACCACAAGGGTTGCTTTTCTAGATCTTGCATAGAAGAACTGGGGGAAGGAGTGGTCACTGCAGTGGCCGAGGCTGTGTTGAAGGACATGATGGTCACTTCTTTTTAAATTCGATGATTTGCGACGCGTCGATCCAAGAGTCAAAACTGGGAGGATAACGGCCGCGCACTCGTTTAGTGACACGAAACAATTCGGTGGTCCAGTTGGGTAAGTAACCTTTGTCGAAAGTGCGTTTGGTTTTGCCAATACGCACCCAATCTTCTGCTGCCAACACTCCACCTTTCTTGGGGACAGTAATCGTCGGGGACGTACCAAACAGGCGCTCGAAGACGGTCACTTCGTTGTCTGGAGTCACTTCTTGTGTGTGTGTGTGTGTGGGGGGGGGGCACGTCCGATGCTCCGATGGTAAGATTGGTTGTACACTTGAACTAGGTGTGGCAAGACGTCGATGTACTTGAGAGTGTGTTGATGCGTAAAATATTTCCACATGCGTTCTTTCAAGGTGCGTTGAAAACTTTCCACGATGCAGGCTTTGGTTTCGGGATTCTCGGTGGTGAAAAAATGAATGTCACGTTTCTTCAATTCTTTTTGTAAAGCTTGGTTCAGAAATTATATGCCTTTGTCAGTTTGCCATCGAAGAGAGTGACGCCTGCTTTGTTTCAACACCAGTTTTAGGGCTCGCACTAACTCGCTGATCGATTTGGAAGTCAATGGCACGACCCAAGCAAATTTGGAAAAGACGTCGATGACATAAAATAAATATTTGTAGCCACGATTGTAGGTGGCCAAATGAGAGACATCGGCTAAATCGGCTTGCCATTGATGATCGATGCCCTCCACTCGGGTTTCTAGTTCTGGAACATTTTCGTCGAATGGGTTTGTGTAAGGTGTACGTGGCTTGTTCTTGTAGCCATCGTTGTACTTGAGGTAAACGGACACTTTTCAGTCGAGTTTTGGCAGCACGATACGATTTCTGAACTCCTCCATAACCAGCAGGATGGGATGGATCGTAGCAAATGCTGGCTAACACCTTCTCTATTTTTTAAAATATGTTATCCACTCTTCACTGATGCTACTCTGGATGAGGCGAGTGGGTGGTTTAGAAACGGGTTTACGTGTCCGATGTGCCACGGGAGTAGAAGTCGAGGGTAGTGGTGGTGGTGATGGTGGTAATAGGATGGCTTTGGTCTTCTTTTCTTTTTTCACTTCTGGTTTCCCTTCTTTCTTTTTGACTTCTGTTGAAGGAGCAGTGGACATCATCTTTTTAACCCAAGCTTTAAGTTCTTCTCGTTGGGGTGTAGGGGAAGGGGTCAACAAGGACGCTGCAATCCTACTAGCGATGGGAGCTGCTGATGGTGTTTGAAAGACATCTCGTGCCTCTTCTTCCTCAGACATCTGTGGGGCTGCATCTGTCTTTACCGTTGAGGTGGTGGTGGTGGTGGACTTTTCATCAGAGTCTTAAAATCTTTCAGAGTTGGTAGAGCTGTTTGGTCTAAAGCTTTCTGGTGAAAGAGTTGCAGTCGTTGTAACAGTTGACCGTACCTTTGCGATTTTTCCGTTTCTGACAAATCGCTGCGATCAATCAACGATTACAATTCGTGTTGTAACTGGGACATTTCGGTCCAATGAGGATTGGGAGGTAAATGCGGGGTCCGTTGTTCTTGCCAACTATGGTATTCCATCCATCGTTTGTAAGGTACTAAAAAAAGTTTTCGTTCTTCCATCGGATTTCAATGATTACGTCTGAGATCTTTTCCTTCTAGACAATCCTTTTATCTTCTTGGACCTTTTTATCTTCATCCCAGGATTCTTCCCATCGTTCCCAATACTCATTTCAGCATTGGTCCTCCTATTGTTCCCAGCAAGGGTCCTAACAGGGGTAAAATTCCTCCGTGTTGCACCAACATCTTTTTCTTTTGACGAATGAGAATTTTCTTTTTGACCATTTAGAGAAGAAGGTGTCAATGTTTGGGTAAGCATTCTTTCTGGTGTTTAGACAAAGGTATCGTGCCTTTCAAGACATTCAGACAACATTCGCTCACGGTATCGATGACGTCTTTGGAGGCGGTTTAAATGAGTTGTTTTCGCATGGGTGGAGGAGCTTTGGACAGGACGGACAACATGTCGCAATGTTTTGCTAAACGAGGAGGCAGTCCGTTTCTTTCTCCTTTACCTTTTTGGACAGAAGAACGACGATGGTGACGGTGTGCACTTCTTTGAGGGGACATCTTTTGGCGTTCAGGAGCATTAAAACAATGTACCCATCGTTTACCTCAGGACTTTTTTACACTGGAATGCGTCGCCACTGATTGTCGGCTCGTCGTATCATTTACATGGCAGTTGCACTTGCGATTTATCTCTAAAGCTTTTAAACAAGACCACGTAGTGAGCATTGAGACTGATGGTGCGATGGACTTTACTTTGTTGAAACAAATTTTGAGTGATGTAAATGACACTGGCATTACGATGATGCCCATTGCGCGTAAACCACAGTTTAATTTCTTCTTCGTCTTCTTCTAACATGTCCTCGAAGATGACCATTTGGGTTTGACTAGGGTCAGACACGATCCCGTCGTCTTCGAAAGGAATACCTTCCATAAAGACGATGGAATCGCCTTGACTTTCTCTCAGAGGGTTGTACGCCGATTGCCACTCTTTGTAACACCACACGATTCGTTGAGATGATCGATCGATCAAATGATGTTCATGTTTTTCAGGACACGTTTATTGCAAACTTTAATTGTGAACAACACGAAAGACAAAAATAATAAAAGCCAAATGGTTAAGTACATGAATAAAAGACACATCAAAACGATCATAGTGGAATATAGACAAGTCTCTGTACAACATGTTTAGTGATCAAGGTGTGGTGTCCTAGGGACAGTGTGTTATGTTCGTAGAGTCTCTACATTGGGTACAGTCAGACAGAGGTTCTCCCGGAATGGCTTTTCGGGAATGTCGATGACGGTCCTGTCCTGTTCTGAAGGGAGTGGTTCTTCTTCTGGCACTGTTACTAACACGGTTTAAAGTCACTTTTTTCACTGAACGTTGGAAGTCAGGATTACAAATTTTGGGCATAGTGTGCCACTTCTTTTGTCCAAGCCTCGAAACCCCAACTTTTCCAGTCACGTACATCTTTCCAGTGAGGTTGTAAGTCAAAAGGTACACACACAACGTCGTACACATCTTCAGTACCTAAAAGTTGACGAATCTTGTTTTTCCGCAGTGGTCGAGAAGCATCGAGATGAAAGCGCAAGGCTTTTAACAGATGAGCCTCTCGTGTACATTTTAAGGGACCACTTTCATGCTTGTTTGAGTGGTATGTACTGTTCATAAAGAGCCTACAAGGAATTGGCTGGGAAACGAAATCCCAGAAAGCGAGTCACTAAGACACACACCACACGTCGACCCCAATTCAATGGACACAGTTCTTGTAAAATGCGATGGTAATCCTCCACCGTTTGAATACTGTCATTGATTTCCTTCCACGGAATCTGTTGTATCACGAATGATAAAGGTCGTCGCATGGTAGCCAGTTTTTATATCCTCTTTTTTTGTTGGAGGTAATAAGTGTACTTTTTGCACAGAGCTAATCGTACTCCACTAGCGAATCTAAATTTTTTTAGTTACTAGCTCACACACTACACCCCGCACAGAATATTCCTCTATAGACAAAATTTAGTAGCGTAAAAGATTTTGGTAATCCTCTAACTCTTCGTGTAGTATTCGTTGTAGAATGGCCAGCTTGTAGATAGAAGGATGAGTAGCAACCAAAGTCTTCTGGTTCTCGTCCAGTTGAACAATGTCTGACCACTGGAACGCTTTCACATGAATCAATCCTCTTATCGCATTCAGGTACCATTGGTTCAAACATTGATGACGTAACGGATGCAATTGTTCTTTGTGTTTCACTTGTATTTTTACCAGCTCTCGGGAAATGTGTTCTCTCAGCTCTACAGGCAAACCACGAATGTTCTCTTGTAAAGTATCCATGACCATGTCAGTCAAAAACTTCTCCTAGAGCGAAAGTGACGGATGTAGTGAGTAATTTCTGGCCACTGCCATTCCAGGAAACGGTCAAGAATATCATTAAAATCTTCTAATGTAAACGGTCTAAAGGGAATATTCGCATGAACGCACACTTGATCCAGAGAAATCTGACTTGTTTGTTGACTTTTGTCAATTTCCTCCTGTGAATTTCCTGTGAATTTCTTGACTTAAAAGTTCCTCAGTCACCAGTTGAGATTTTGCTCTGGCAAGTCCCTGCCAAATGTCCTTATAGATCTTCCCTTGCAATTCGTTTGGTAATCTTTGAATATTATTTTTTAAATGGAGTTTAAATACTTTTCTAGGTGTTGTCCAACGTTTGACTCCTAGCCAAGCTGGTTTCTTAAACGACATGGTATGCCACTTCAATGACGAGGTCCCACTAAAGGTAGGTCGTGACAATCCAGAGACCATCAAGCATGTTCCAGGTAAGCGGAATCTATCTGTTCCCCCTCGTGAAGTGACACACTGCAACTGAAGAACTTGACTTTATCCAATTCGCCCAAGTAGATAAATCCGGCTCTGGCTAATTCTTCCCGGGTAGGGCGTCCCAGATATTTTGACCATTTTCCTCGGTAGGTTTGGAATCGACTTTCAAAGTCGCAGTATTCAGGCAAACGCACTGGGAACGAATATTCGTCTTTCACAGGTTCATTTCGATGAGGGTACGGTGAAATCCATAGGAGTTTGCTCAGTTTTACATGACATCCGTAGGGTGGTAGCCGCATGGTTTCATGATGATATTCACCATGAAAACCAGTAAAGTGAAAAGGTGTACGATGACGAGTGGCATCGCTTTAGCATCAGTCAGGTTTGACACGCATATCATCACTTTCCATGGTAGGTATAGTCATAGCAAAATTCCCATGATGTGATAATGAATCGCTGAGGTCACAGCGTACGGCATCCCTGCCATCGCAAGGTACAGCATCGTAGTCGAGTTTCCCGTGTGACTTGAGTCTTACGCTTGATATTTGCTGTTTGAAAGGATTCATCTTTCTCGCTTGGTGTTGGTAGTTACAATGAACGATCGGTCTTGGACGTTGTCGCTTTTTATATGCTGACCAATATCGACGTGACCGTACGGGAAAGTAAAGTGATTGGGAATCCGAACTCGCTTCTGGTACACGATTTGACAAACTTTTTCCAAGGGTAGACTGACGATTTGGTGTGTGGGTAAACGTACAATCTTGTGAGGATCGTAGGTGGTCACCTTAAAATTTCCATCCTGTTCAAACTGCAAGGCTTCTTTCAATACCCCAAAGTTCACCACTCTACCGGTGCGATAATTGAGTCAATCCTTTCACTTTACACTCTGTGTGCACTTCTCCTTGTGGGTCCCGGTATTCGTAACCGTAATTTTTAGGACCGTCACTAGCAAAACATAGAATCTTGTCGTTGGGATGCTCGTCCGTCCAGGCTCCTAAACGGTCTCCTTCGATGTCAGGGTGACAGTGACCCAGTATTTCTCTTTGAATTTCTTTTGGTCTTCGGGAGTGTGGAAACAGGATGGATAGCCGCTGCCTTCTTGTATCAATTTTAAAAAGGCATCCACGTAGTCTGCGAAAATGCCTTCCTGAGTCTCGTCGTCCTTGTGGTTCTGTTCTGACTTGGGAAAGTGGTAAATTTCGTACACTTCTAACAGTTGGTATCCCAGGTCCAGAGCTTTGAACAATTCCACGCTGATCCACGTTCCCGTCAAGGCGCGTTCTTCCTGTGTGTGCTGACAAGGTCGGCACGAGTACGGCACAAGGGAAACATTAGATTTCCTTGGCAATGGTGAGGTACAACGGGATGGTACAAGTTCGTGGGAGGCAAGACTTTGCGTTTGATCAATCCTTCGTATTGTTGAATGTTATCCAGGTCGATGTGTTTCGTCAGCAATTACGGGTGCCCTGCGGGAAAGTGACAATATTTACACACGTAAGGATACAGCGAAGACAGGTCCAAGTATTTGATTTCCTCTCCTTTCTCCTCGTCGGCTTGGCACAGCAAACAGGTAGCATTCGTCCGTCCTCCGTACAAGCTGTCCCGCGGGTTCAGAGGGTCCACCAGCTTGTAACTTTCCACGATGCATTTAGACTCGGGATCGGTTTTCAATCGCTGATCGTACTCGTGTTCCCACATTCCACCACTTGGTATCCTTGCTGTTCTAATTTCAATTGCCGCTGACAAGTGGCCTGGTACAAGTCTTCCATGGTCCGTTGTAAAAACTGCTTTTTAGTGCCACGTTGAGGGTAACAGATGGGACATCCATGAAATAAGCACCCGTTAAACTCGTACACGATCTTGGGGTTTTCTAAGTCCCACCCATCCACTGAATACCTTCCGATGGTTTTTTCGCCTTCTTGGTTTCGTGCGTGTTGGATCCGTTTGTCTTCCTTGTCGCACAAGTAATGTAGCCAGCGTAGTGCTTTGACCGAGTATTGACGTTTGACAAAATTGGTCGTTTGAGGGCTTATGACAGCTAGGGTGTTTTCGGGCATGAATCGTTGGCGGTACACTAAGGAACACGCTTTGGCAATGGTGCAGGCATCTTTCAAAGGATCGATCCATCCGTACTCCATGAACAGTTCTCGAAAATTTCCACCGCAACGCCGTAAAATGTCCACGTCGGAAAGACAATATTTTAACATTTCTTCCTGAAAGTTGAAGGGGCCCGAGGCGTGAGTCTGGTACCAAGCGTAGAAATCTTCACGTTGTTCGGTAGTCATATTGTAGGGGTCGTAGTAGTGAGCCTCAGGCAAATGGGATAGAACGGCGTGTTGATTGGCTTCGGTATTAAAAAAGTGCTGTCATTCCAAACGTTTTAGGCATTCGACTCAATGGCATGGCCAAGTAACTCATCGAATCTTTAAACTGCACTTGTCCCACTTGCATGGAAATGATTGTGGCTCCGTTCAAAGTCACTTTAGGACGTTCGGTGCCTTGTTCCGTATAGTATCTGAGAAGAAATTGCCCATCGTATCCCGAGAAATTGTGAGCCATCACCGTAGCATGGCGATGACAATCTCCGTAATGTTCGATGTCCTCTTCGCTCCACGTCTCGTCGATAGGGTTTAAGACTTATTGGTCGAAATCGGCCAGCGTGTTCGGTCCACGAAAGATTTTTTCACGTCCTCCAGAAATCTTGCTGCAGTGAAGGCAATGACTAAAGAAAGGCTCTTGGATGCACTTCTCGCACGCTCGGTGAGCCACGCAGAAATTAGTAATGTAAACAGCAGTCTCTTGCATGCATTTGAAATCGAAAAAGATGAAATTCCCTTTCTTCTGGTTATCTTCCTCTTCATGTTTGGACTGGTATTTTTGAATGTAGCATTCGTGTTCCAAGTCCACGATTTGGTGACAAATGTGACATCGCTTCTTTCCTGAACATACGTGAGCCTTGGAATTATTGGTGAGTATGCCTTGTCCACAAGTTGGGCACAATCTCAGTAGCTGACAAGCACTTTTCTGCTCTGGATTGTTATAGCCATGGTCACATTTCTCACAGTAATAAATGTATCCCAGGAATCTGGTGATACTGGTGATGGCATAGAAATGTTCATCGTTATGATAGAAATGAATTTATTTTCCGTCTTTGAAATTTTCGCCTCGAAACAACAGAGGTCCGCGCACTTCTTGAGGGTGCACGTTCAAGTTGTAGCGTGGAGCAATTTTTGCATTTCAGGAATGCCAGAGGGTGTGTCTTTGGATATCCACACTTGCTGTAACAGGAGTTCTGCTTCTCTTCGTTGTTTGGCTCGACCCGATTTTTTTTAATTATTTGCCAAGCTCTTTTCTATTCTGCAGTGTCGTTCTTGTCGGCATACGTTCGTCTCACCACGATGGCACGGGCTAAACACAACTTGTTTTGAGGATTGTTGATTTGAACGAGGCTGCGCTTGACGCTGCTAAGGTCGTCCACCAATAATACATTTTTGCGTTGTCCGATCCCTTGGGGAAGAGAAACGTGGGTCATGAACAGTGTCGTTTTTCCATCGGTGATGTGAAACTTGTCTTTGGATTGTTGCACTTGTTGAATCTTGTCCATGACTTTGGAAGGTGTCAATTCTGATGGGCTGCTAAACTGGATCCAAACGGGGGATTTCAAACTGTCGTGATGAATGGAAAGTCTCAAGCGGTCGTCTTATTTGGCTTCACATTGCTGTTTCAGTGTGGTTTACAAAGAATCCCACACATCGGTGATGAACCCCTCTGCTTTCTCCAACAGTACGTCGGACTTGAAATCTTTAAACTTCACCGTGTACGTGTAGGCTGTGGTTCTAAACTTTCTAGAGAAGCGTTTGTCCGTCTCTCGAGTGTGGAAGTACTTTTCAGAGTTTAGTGGTGATGGTGAACTTTGGTTGGGTGTAGACTCTCTGGGTCTGGATTCTGGTTCACTCATCTCATCATCAAAATCGCTGGCATGAATTTGAGCCAAGACGTCAGCTACTGTGCGAGGCGATAAGTCACGTTTCTGCCTCTTACTTTCTTCTCCTTTCTTCACGAAATGATGTGATTGGTTCATCTTGACTGCAAAAAGTCAAATGACTACATTTGAAACCCCATGGACACCTTTATATCCATGTTAGGGTCAGTGTATATATAAAGAACCAGTGCCTTCCCTCCCAGTATTCATTTTACTCTCAAGCTGACCAGCACGATGGAAGAACCCACAGAGATCGAACTTCTGATCAGAGCTTTGCGAGGTGTCATGCGAAAGTTTTTTTCAGACGATCCGACGGACTACTCCCCCTCCTTTCGAGACAAAAGTTAAGATACTTGCTATATCTGTCAGAAGAAAGGGCATTGGGCTACATAATGTCCAGACCGTCAAAAAAGCAAGACAGGTTTCAAAAGAGACAAAAGTCAAGATACCTGTTATCATTGCCATGAGAGAGGACATTGGTCTTCAGATTGTCCTAAGAAACAACAAGAGCAGGAGGAAGAAGTAGAGGTGTCCTCGGCAAAAGGAAGAACCCCGACACGTTCAGAAAGAGACGAAAAGAATAAGAGAAAAAAGTGAGGAAGAAGAGGAGGAAAAACCTGTGACAGTGAAGAAATTTAGAAAACAGAGAGAGTAAACAAAAAAAGACACAGAAGAAGTCTATGAACTTTTTTAAAGTGTTGTATTGTGTTGTGACATTAGATTGTAAAATTTGTACCAGAATAGACCAGACAAAAAAAATGTAAGTGTCTCCTGGTTTTGATGTTTTAGAATAAGGGCCTACACTCACGCACTCACACACTTACATCATGGGGTTAAAAAAGGGATTTTGAGTTTTAATTGATTGAGGCAAAATGAATAATATCTCTTTTCGAAAGAAGTGGGTCATCGCCTTCCATCTTGGAACTTCATCGGGATTCGAACTTTGATTCATTTAGAACGTTTTAGTGATAGGACTTATATTTTTAAATTCTAGGATTAGTTTTTGGATTAGATTCACATACCGTAAGTCCTTTTTCACATTTTTACCTTGTTTTCTAAGGAAATAAGTTATTTTGTTAAATTTTACAAAGCTTGTTGGCTTCACTCTTTTCTTTGTTACTTTTGTACGAGCCTACACGTAACAAAGATAATAATAATAATAATAATAATAATAATAATAATAATAATAATAATAATAATCAACAAGGATCATTCGATGACATTTGCATAAAAACCTTAGCTATATATATCTTTTGAACTTTCAGATGGTACTGAGCCATGCGGTTCTATATTTACTAATGAAGTAACTCATTCTTTGTACAGCGAGGTGCGTTCTTTAGATATAGTTGTCATAGGCAATTTAGTGTTTGTTTTCCTGGGTGTCTGCCAATGCTACATATATAATGCGAGATGATTTCCTTATCATGATTTGACTCTCGTTTGAAGCCACATATTTTATTGGCAGTGTCCTATGCTGTTGGACAAAATTTTTTTTGTTTTTGTTTTCTTTGGGTTTTATTTCTTCATTTTGACGGTCCTTAGGTACAATCAACTCTAGCATATGAATGTAAAATTTGCAACCTGTAAAACTGTCTTTGCTTTCATCGTCTTCATTTGTGTCATGTCTTTTCTTTTTGCAAATGCGTTTTTGGAGGAATTATATTGATAACCATCTAAAGGAAAATAAGAAAAAGAAAACAATTTTTTTTTTTGTGATACACTGAAGTATATAACATCTCAGTCTAAGATTTAAAGCACAAATCATAATATCTCCATTTTAGAGTTAAAGCGGGGATGTAAAGCATCTCAATTTAAGACTTAAAGCTGGGATGTAAAGCATCTTAATTTAAGATTTATAGCACACATACATAACATCTCAGTCTAAGACTTAAAGCTGACTTGTGAAAAATCTCAGTCTGACACTTAAAGTTGACTTACGAAAAATCTCAATCTAAGACTTAAAGCTGACTTAAAAAAACAATAACTCAATCTGAGAAAGCTCAAATACATAACAGCTCAGTTTAAGACTTAAAAAGCCGAAGAACATAATATCGCAGTGTAAAATTTACATATAACATACCTAGCACACAACATATCAGTCAAAGTCTTAAAGCTCAAATAATATCTCGGTCTTAGACACAAGAACAAAAGTGTCTAAGAAAGCAAATATGTATTATAGAATAATGCTAATAGGCTAGATAACATGTATACATTTTCTTAAGCGGGAGAGGCAAGAAAAGCAGAATATTGTTTCAAAGAACAAAGTTACAAAACCGCTAATAATTTTCAAGAGTAAACTTTTCAATAGATTTTACAAAGTGATCTTCATATTAATTACTCATTTGTGAAACGCACTCTAAGAAAACTGTAAAGCAAAGACGATAGGAGAAATTTGAGCCGATTCAAGGGCAATTTCTTGCTTGGTTGCTGAGGGATAATTCTAAGGTCATGTATCAAAAGTAACGAATACATTTAAAATCTTTTAAATCATATATTGGCGTAAAGTAAGGTAATCTTTTATCTCTATTGTTATTTGTATTCTTCATTAATGATGTTATTCCTAAGACCAAATGCTGACCCCAAAGGTATTTTTACCGTTTATGAAATGAAAGTATTTATTTTGTAGCATGCAGATGATTCTGTATTATTTTCTGAATCAAAAAATACTCTTAAAGCAATGTTAAATGATTTGAGAGTTATAAGTAACGGATTCGATTAACATGTGACCATTAATAAAACCAAAATAATGACACTGAAAAAAAAATAATGACATTGAAAAAAGAAGACAGAAGACATCTTCTTTTTATTTATGGGGATAAACTACTCAAGGTCGTCAATCCCTGTTCATTATCTTGGAATGATGTTTTTTTTTTTTTTGTTTTTTTTGTCTTAAAATGAAGAATGGCTCAGAACACAAATATGTATAAACAAGTACGGTTCTATTTTCTTTGGAAATGTTGGTATAATATTGTATATGATGGTTCTCTACCAATCACAGAAAACATTAATTTTTTTTCTTCTTTAGTAGTTTCAGTAATTTATTATGATGCTGAAGCATTGGGATTTCACCACACAAAGCATGAGGAAAATGTGCAATTCAGATCGTGTAAGTTAAGCTAAGAAATATACACATTTTGATGTGTTGTACGGATGGTTTGTAAGATAACCACTTCATTTGATATGAGTAAGACGAAAGATATTATTGACACGAGTTAGACGAATAATGATATTTTTGGCCACGGAGTTTACCAAACCTTAATTCATTGATGTCTGAAATATATTTAATGTTGAAAAATGATGTTAACTCGGGTAGAACTTATAATGGTGAGTAGTGACTTTACCAAAAGAAACGTATCCTAGACGAATTAGGACTGTCATATTTATGCTGTCCCATCCCTCAGAGACGCCCTATTTTACAAGTCAGTCAAAACACTAAATTCGAAAAAAGAAATGCAACTGAAGACGACGGGTTTGGTAGAATAATAAGCCAATAGCCAAGATGACAAAGAAGCCTTATTTCCGCTGGCGAAATGGGCTGTCATACCTCAGCTGCTTCGCAATAATCTCCGTTTTACTTTTTGAGAAAATGTTTGGATTTATAGCAATAATACCAGTCATACAGATCATGTAAATAGCTCGGGTACCTCCAACTAAGAGCATAAACATATGTAGTCTTTAGCTTGTAATAACAATAACAATAAATATACTTACCTTCTGCATCTTGACTTTCCTCAAAATGTACTTTCTTAGTAATGTCTGCTAATCAGAATTACATGGGTTCCAAAAATTTATCCACACCGCGAGATTGTACTGTAATTTCGACTACATTTCCCACAGAAATCACATTCTCCTCACTGAGCTAAAAAGACGAAATGAATGTGATATTCCCTAGCAACAATATTTAATTCTGCGTCGTTCTGATAACTGAAATTAGAAGCATTCATAATTTTCCCACCTTATGATTTCAAACTATCAATATCAGAACAGAAACACATGTGTAACTGCATCAAGGACTGCCAGTCCCTCCAGTCACATGTATATCTTACGCAAACTGACCCAGCTAATAAATCCAGTTCATCAAAACTAGAAAAGCAGAAATTAGATGGGTCGGCAGGAAAATATAATAGCTCCATTCCAGACCAACTGGAGAAGTTGTTTCAAGGTGCATTCATTCACCATATGATTCAAAATTTAAATTTCTAGTAGACCAAAACGAGATTTATTTTTTTGAACGAATGACTGACTGAACGAACGATACTCTACGAAGTTCAAAATTCCCTGGGCGGTGCTATGTGCACATGAATACTGTTCCTGTGGATTGTTGAACCTACTGTTCTATGGTTACTTTGGAATCCAGCATAAATTCAGTTACTTTGTTTTTTCTATTGTATTATATTTATTATTCAGCCTTAGATAGAAAAGCAGTATTGCTTAGAAAAAAACTCGTTCATATTTTCCCAAGGAAATGCGGTAACCTATATATACAGATCACGTGCACTGTACAGGCGAATGTTGGCTCCAACCGTTCTCAATGCAAGGCTATGATTGATCCATATCAAACCTGATCATTTCTTTCTGAGTTCATGCTAGCCTGTGCGCATACGTCAACGTTTACATCAAACCATTAAGTCGATGGAATTGTAGGTTGTTGTTCCATTACCATCTGATTCCAATTAATTTTGCACAGACAAATGAAAGTATCTGGAATGCACCCATACGCTTATTTAAGATAGCGCTGTAACCACTATCATTGATGCACGAAGTATATCAAAGAACGTTTGTAAACAACATTGATTTCATAGGTACTTTTTGCGACAACAATGATTTCATAGGTACTTTTTGCGTTGTTCTCAATCAGCTTGTTCATAATTGACCTTTCAACTTCTTTGAATAATTTCAACATTTTTTTGTTTCCTTTTTCATGGATTTCCCTTAAGTAATTTTGAGTGACCCCATTTTATCATTGGTTTTTAAAGAGGGTTTACACCGTAAAGGAACATTTTTTGGTTAAATGAATGATCTTATAGTTAGTGACAAGGAACAATCCGGACTTACAGAACGATTTAAGGCTGCATTCCTCATATAAGTTCCTTTACGCCTTTACAGAAGGCATCTTTCACAGACGAGTGACCAAAGAGTGGTAAAATAATCTTCCAAAAGATGGTTTTTCTCGGACATCCTAAATACCATGCTATTATCACGAAAAGGGGACAGTTACACAATTTTCCCTAATCTCTATTTTCAAGTAATAAATCTCGAAACAATTGCTCTTGTACTGATAAAGCATTGATTTTCAGGTGAGTTGTGCAGTCAAACTAAACTAAAACGACAAGTTTAATCATAACAACTAGGTCGAATTATTTTGCCTGATTTAGGTAATACATCTGACAAAATCAAGGAACTTCAAACATGAAGGCACAAAGTTCAGTTTCAGCTTTTCAGGTACGGATTAATATTTCCAGCATGTGCACAGTTACAGAGACACTACATGCTTCACTACAATTTGTTCATAATTATCTCCAGGAGATATAACTGAATTGTTATACGCATTAAGTCTCTAAGTCCCCTGCTTCTTTAAATCTATAAGACTCCTACTTCTTTAAGTTTATAAGACCCCTACTTCTTTAAGTCTATAAGTCCTCTACTTCTTTAAGTCTATAAGTCCCTTTCTTTTTTAAGTCTATAAGTCCTCTACTTCTTTAGGTCTGTAAGTCCCCTACTTCTTTAAGTAAGTCTCCTTTTTCTTTAAGTCTACAAGTCCTCTACTTCTTTAAGTCTATAAGTCCCCTACTTCTTTAAGTCTATAAGTCCCCTACTTCTTAAGTCTAAGTCCCCTCCTTTTTTAAGTCTATAAGTCCCCTACTTCTTTAAGTCTATAAGTCCTCTACTTCATTAAGTCTATAAGTCCCCTGCTTCTTTAAATTTATAAGACTCCTACTTCATTAAATCTATAAGACCCGTGTGCCTTTAAGACAATAAGTCCCATGTTTCTTTAAGTCTTTAAATCACCATCTTCTGTAGGTCCATAAGAACCCTGCCTCTATTAGTCTGTAAGTCAATCGCCTCTTTTTACACTGGGAAATCCTCACTAAATCAAAATAGAAGAAAATATTATTACCAAACAAGAAGTAATTCAGAACGAAGACATCGAGGCATTTGTTGAAAAAGTTTATATTTTGTGCATAACCATATATGTCGAAGTTAACTGATTAATAATATCAGAAGAATCATCTTCAGCGGCTATTTCCAAGAAATGTAGAAACAGTGAAATAGGTTTCGAATATAAAGAATCCTTTGACGTATTTCAACGTTGTTTATGCGTGGACGTGAAAAGGGGGAGGGGTAGGCGTCGGGCATTGTGCTTGTCTTGCGCATTGTTGTTGTATAGCTAATAGTATATACTCCAAAGTATTCCATGTTCTTTTGTTAACCCAAACCCTGTCCCGGAGGCTACAAATGCTTTCCTTGTCATTAACCCTAACCCAATTCAGGGGGATTAAATCGTTTCCACGTCATTAAACCCTAACTTAACCCTACCCAGGAGGATGCAAATCCTTTCCATGTCATCAAATGAGGAAACTTATGTGCAAGCCATTGTATATTTAATCTCGGTGCATTAAAAAGTCAGACAATATATGATATTCTTAATCGTTCATTAGCCTCGCAGTGCGATCTAGAGCAGTGGTTCCCAAACTTTTTCGGGCCACGGCCCCCTTGGCTATCCTCAGCGCCTCCCCACCTTACCCCGCAACAAGCATTATTCAGTATTAGCGTCCCCCCCCCCGGTAATCTCCACGCCCCCAAGGGTGTGGTACCGCCCACTTTAGGAACCACTGATATAGAGGATCAGAATACATTTGTACATGATGATATCGTTGAGCACTCGCGCAATTACGATCGTGAGACAGCATCCTTATCACGAAGAATAAATATCTATCGTTATTTTGGTGTAGGTGTCCATGAACATTGAAAATATTAATAGTGTTTAAATATAATGCAGCAGCAACAACAACGCCCTGAAGTTATGACCACCCCGCTGGGAGACATTTTTTTCGAAGATTAATTTATGTCAGTTTTGGCGAACCAATTCCACTGGTAGAATTTAAGTAACGTTCTTCTATTACAAGAAATTTCAGACATGAATGTCGATAGCATATTTGAATTTGATTGGCATATTTAAGAACGAAATACGTAAATTTATGAGGTAGCATGCATTGTCTCTAAGTTATACTTCAAACAGTTAGTTAAAGTTTCACTTTTAATGAATGGCCTCTGAGATCTAGCTGTTAGTTTTGTTGGATGGTGTGATAGTTCTTACGATCATCCAAAGTTACACGTTATATCCTTAATTTTATTGAAACCTAATATGGCCTACGAATGACAAGCCTAACATGGCATACGAATGACAATCCTAATATGGCATAAGAATGGCAAGGGTCTGCTTTCAATGCAAATGTACAAAACTCTTTAGCGTAACATGATAGCTTGTGAATTGTGTTGAATTTAACGAATCGCTGATATTTTAGGATCCACTTAATAACGGACGTCTGTAGTTTTAGGTTAAGGAGTTAATTAAATAAGTGACATCTCCAGAAAAGATTGAAACCTGATTTCTTACTAGTCTTTCACTTTGTTGGTAATGATTTCTCAATTATCCAAAACGATGCTCAATGTCAAATTGGAACGAAAAACATATTTCATGACTTTACGAACAAAAAAGGGAATCAGAATTTCAAGACATTTATGCATCAAACACAATGCAAGGCAAAGCAAATCCTAAAAGAGTTTCAGCGTCCTTCTATTTGCATACATGTTAAGGAACAAATTATACACGAGTTTCGGATAACATTATATGTAGGATGACCAAAACTGACCAGGGAACCGTAAGATATTATGCTATTTAGCGGGAAGATGGTATGATCTACGGCCCGCTTATGTCCATCTTTTGCCATCTGGCTGGGAGACGGTATGATCTAAGGCCTGCCAATGTCCATATTATGTTACGTCGCTGGCAGACGGTATGACCTAAGGCCTGATTATCTCGATCGTTTGTTATGTAGCTGGCAGACGGTACTCTCTACAGGATTGCTATGTCCAGTATCTCTCAAGAAGAATCGTTGAGGAGATAGAGTGTCTATATCTTAATACCGACTTAAAAACCAGTTTCGTGACTCTTTACAGCATCGTATTGCTTTATTGGCGATTATTATTTTAAATTACATATTATCATAATAATTTGGGCTTTTTATCGATTGTTCTTGAAATTTACAGAAGATTCCATGAACAACCCATATATGTTTCACCAAAATAAAAGTCAAGGAAATATAACAACGAAAGAAACTCTGGAAACCAATAAAAGAGGTGTGCAGCTGTCTATTCACTTATTTTTGCAGAATATTCATCTGTTCCATGAGTGGTTTTTTTTTTCGCTGAATAAAGTGAATACTCTGGAACAATCAGAAGATGACCGGAAAGTAGTCAATGCTCTGTGAAATATGTTATAAAAGTAAGGAGAATAAATCTATCACGGCAAATAGTGCTGGCTTAGCATTTTGTGATCGTGGTAATTCTAACTGTGTACCTTATTATACTGATTTTGACTGATTCGCTAGTAAAGTAAAAACTGTAATGGCAAGGAATATTTCGAACTTTTTTCCGTAGTACAATGCAGAGTGTGTACTAGGATATCCTGTATACGATCGCGGAGCAGTTGTATTTCACAAGAAGAAACATTCAAGGAGGAAACCAAAATTCTATGGAAAAACTGCGAAACTTTCAAGACCGATGGGTGGTCGATAGTTATCGATCTTGTTCATCAGAGATTCCTTTAATTAACGAGATTTTTCCACTAACTGGTGTAAATCGCTAAATAGAATGGCTTTAGAAATATAATGACAGCTGTTATCATATAAGTATTTAATCTGCGCATCAATTTTTATCATGCGATTCCAACATTACAATGATAATGGTTCACTTTGAACGTAAATAATTGAATGATAAAGGTAGAGATATTATTGATGTTTTGTATACAAATGACCATTTGCTTGCATTTCTCTTTGAATTACATGGATCACATGGTGAAACGACATCAAAATAGCAACCTATGTTACAGTTGCCTATCTTTTCAGATTCTTCAAATTCAAATTGAAATATTCAAATTCAAATTCTAGCTTTAAGTTTTGTTAAGTTTTGTATTAATTCATACTGCAATTAACGTTTTACAGCTAATGAATTCAAAGAAAAGGGTTATTATACCTGCTGAAGTTATAAGAGGAACTATTTTACTTATACGTTTCAGCAAGCGAATGAAAACGAAAATTCTTAATTTGCAAAAGTAAAGTAGGAATATATCTCAAAATATTCCAAGTTGCAAAGGTTTCAGTATCACATGTATTTATGCCATCTAGATTCACAATAGTTTACAAATCTCATGGAAACAAGAACTTGACGATTCATGAATGAAAACATATTAGTTTTCGTCGAAGAAGAAAACTCCAAGAAAAGCATACGCATATGAAAACAAACAAGGGATTATTTTTAAGGGCACATACCGAACACTTTCTTGTTTGTAATGGAACCAGCCAAATTTGTTTATGTGCAACTTTTGAATTCAGCAACCATTAGCAGAAACATTAGAAATTAATGGAATGGAGTAAAAATATATTCATCTTAAACTGCAAAGGAACTCTTGCATAAGTACAGGACATAATAGATATATTGTTGATCGTCATACGAGTTCGAAGATGACCATGACATCACTAACTGGTTTGGTTTCTGTGAGTACATGAGTGACTGATCAGGCCAGTTTGTGCTCTGAACTGTCTATGGCACACTTGACAGGAGATGCAGCTTGTGTTTGTTTGATCAATAGAGGACATGCTGCAGATCTGAGATTTACGATGCTCGTGCTTCTGCACTGCCTCCGCAATTTCCTCAGTTCGAAGTCTGTAGCTCTAGTATGGATGATACTGTACCAGGTGGAGCGAGCCTGTATGAGATCTTCCCAAGACTCAGGGTTATTGATGAAGTTTTTTAAGGATGAGGAAATCTTTGAAGTGTTTCTTCCGACCATCTGAGATTGCTTTCCATACTTCAGCCCACCACTGAAGATCTTTCGTAATCTCTCTCCTGGCATCCTGATGTCCTGGCCTTTCCTTCTCTACAGTGATTTCATCAGCAGGTGTGGATGCTTGGAATGCCTGCCCGTTTGAGAACATCAATGTCTGGGACCCTGCCCTGCCATCTTATCATTATTCGTCTCATCCGGCAGCCCATGTGAAAATGGTTCATCTTCTTGGCATGGCGTCTGTACATCGTCCAGATTTCGCAAGTATACAGCAAGGCCAGTAACACAACAGCTTTGTTGTCTCTGCACTCCAACACACTTACGCGTAGTCTGCCAAAAGCTACACTTACTTTAGTAATTCTGGTGTAGGTTTCAGCACGGATGTAGACTTGCACGTAACAGTTTGTTGCCGAGATAGGTGACTTTGCCCGTTGACATTAGGGTTTGACTATTTGCTGTGATGGTAACCTCTATGTACGACTTTCCTGGTGCAGGTTGGCGCATCACCTGCGTCTTCTTGATACTGACTGCAACACCGAAGTGGTCACAAGCTGAAGAGAAATGGCCCATAATCTGCTGCATTTCAAGCTCAGATTCAGCATTCAGGGAACAGTCGTCAGCAAACAGATCACGAACAGTCACTTCATGTAACGCCGTTTTCGCCTGTGGTCTTCGCAGATTGCAGATTTTGTATCAGTCCGGTATTTGATGTCGATCCCAGTGTCACAGTCACGGCAGAGAACATCATACTGAAGAGGGTTGAGACCAACACACATCCTTCTTGACTCCATTGTTGACTTAGAATAGTGGAGACGATTCGCCGTCGTCCACAACAAGAAAATGCCATCATGGAATTGCCGAACCACCAAGATGGTTCTCTATTGGCAACCAGATTTTGTCATCATAATTAAATGGCCTCTACGGCTGACTGTCAATAACTTTCGCCTGGTCAAAGAATATCGTGCAGAGATTGGAATTTTGTTCCTGGCATTTCTCCTGGAGATGACGAGCTGCAAACACCATGTCTGCGGTCCCTCGTCCTTACCTGAAGCCATACTGATAACTCTCAGACAGGGGCATTTATATCATGAAGATTACCGTTTGAAAATGATATCATATATACAAACAAAAAAATTGTTATGCACAGTTTTCAGTCGACAACTTTCATAAAACCATCGTCTTGTTCTATGTAATTTTTAAGTCATGCTCTTGCACAGTTATACAGTTATACATTGTACACATGGTAGATTTTTGTGTACTCAGACAAACAGGCTTTTATTTAGATTTAGAAATTGTTATTTTAATATCAACTAAGATTATTTAAATATTGTTGCCGAACTGAATATTGCTTGCCACCAATAGTTTATATATATATATATATATATATATATATATATATATATATATATATATATATATATATATATATATATATATATATATATATATATATATATATATATATAAAGGAAAATTAGTTATTTTTATAACAATAGTCTTCGCTTGCTAATACGTCCTCAAACGACGGAACAGTGCTTCTGTAGATATTTATAAATTATAATGTGTTTTCTTCAGTATTAGGGAATAATAGCCTTAATAGCACATAATCAATGTCATCCAGCTTATTTTAATACTCAGTAATTCATCTTATTATATTCGCCATAGCTCCAATGTTTGTTTCCGATGGACCTCTTTCCTCTTAAATCAGTCACCTTACGTTTTATCTTCTTTCATTTTTTAACTTAATGTAGAATGTAATTGCGTTCCTAAGAGTTTCCATGGAGATCAGATTACTAGTTATAATCTTGACTTGTTTAAGCAGTAATTACTTTACTCCATGGACCATCATTTACAAACTTCAGTAATTTCTTTACTCCATGGACCATCATTTACAAACTTCAGTAATTACTTTACTCCATGGACCATCATTTACAAACTTCAGTGTAGATATTTTCTTCAGTAGGAGGAATGAAAGCACTATTCTAATTCCTTTGAAAAGAAGAGATCTTCAAACATTTTTTTAAAGTAACGTCCAGGTGGCTCATATGCAACCGAAGAATTGTGTGTGGGGGGTTTCGAAGTGGAGCCTACTAAAGTTCAACAAGAAATTACTGAAAAAGGAAATCTAAAGAATATTGTTGTGATTTTACTAAATAGCAAGTTAAAAAAGTATAGGAAAGTTCTGTCATTATTTCTAAAATATGTGCGACAATAAGTCATTGTCAAAGTCAGTTGTAACAGTGAAACTTCTGGTAGCGAAGCTATTTAATTATCACCTCAAATCTGTTAACAAGGCAAATATATGTGACCAAAAGACCCTGACGTCTATCCCTCGATGGTTAGAAAATAACATTCTCGAAAATAGGTTCTGTGTGCTTTAAATAACTCAATAAAACTCAGCTGTAGTGCAGGACAGGAATGACTTCATGATTGCTATATCAACTGCCGACAAATAAACTGACAACCAGTTCGTCAAATGTTAAGATATAGGATGATGTGTACATTGTTATGATAGTATTGACATTTTTCCTGTCGATTTTGATGAGGTCTTGGCACATTGACGACTGCAACTATCAAGACAGTCATCTTTTGACAAATTGGATCATTATCTCTAGTTTTTGTGATAATACTGGAAATAATTACCCTAAGTTACATTTCGACAGTTGGCCATTTATAGACTCGACAGGACGACTTTATTTTATAAGTGTTGATATAGCTAGTCAGGCGGGGTTATTTTTAGTGATCAGGTTTGCTCTTGTCCCAGAAAATTCCAAGTTGTTAAGACAATTTCAACATTTTAATAAATGCTTTATGAATGAAATAGCATTATCATACAGCACTTATTGTAATAAGAATATTAATTTATTTGCTAATAAATATTCCTTACAACCTTTTAGCTGTCATAATGATTTCATGGTTCTGATTTTATGGAATTGTTCGAGTAGTTATTTCGTACATATCTCACTCTTAAAATGAAGAAAAGGTACACAGCGATAATCGTGTATTGTGTAGTGTACTACTGGAATCGATGCCGACATTACAAAATGTGTGATAAGAAAGAAGACTGACGGGACAATCGCTCTTATAAAACACACAACATTGTATTAATTCATATAATACAATCGATGTGTTTACATGGGTTATTTCAGCAAATTTAAATTGGAGCGATAGTCAGTAGGTTTGCTCAGTGTTAGATATGGTCATCTATTACAAACTATTATAGCGGCAAAGAACTTCTGAAGTTATATTCTTTCATGAAATATGCCAGGTGAAAATTTATATTGCCAGACTGGCACTATCACTATACTTCTCTTTTCCCATTTAGGAAACATTTCTGCAATTACATATGCTATTCAATCTTGTTTTTCCATATTTGGGCATATTTCGTGTCTGCTTCCTTTTTCTCTCCTTCTCTGAGCATAAAACGAACTGCAATCAACAAAAAGTTGGCTTCAAGTATGAATATCGAAAAAATTTTTCAACATGACTTGTGCAGTCAGTGAGTGTACTTATTAAAACCTTTCAATTAAAAATGCCATACCTTGAGGTCTGTCGGATACGACCGCTCTGTGAAGTTTATTCAGTAACAATGTTCATTGTATCAATACATCTCTCTCTCTCTCTCTCTCTCTCTCTCTCTCTCTCTCTCTCTCTCTCTCTATATATATATATATATATATATATATATATATATATATATATATATATATATATATATATATATATATATATATATATATATATATATATATATTGTTACGTATATGTAATTTAATTACTTGTGACTTGTGTGTTAGTTTTAAATTCCTTTTTATTTTATTTTTTGTTTCATTACATTTTATTGTAATGATTATTTTCAAGGGATTTGATATTCTTGAAAAAATGTCAGTCTGATTAGAACGTAAATGTATGACGTAAGCACTATTTTTAGCTCACTTTGGTTCATAGATTTTGTAAACACTACGCGAGAATGATTGGCTGTTACCAAGGTCATCTTCATTCTACGTGTTAGCTCTGTTGTAAACAATATTATTTTTAAATTCATTTCCAGCTTGAGAATCTGATTCTAGCTACGTGCTAAATGGCATATTATTTATTGCGCTGTTCAAATTAGTGGTCACGTATCCCGTCACGTGAGCCACAATGTGATCTAAAATCGAGGCTTAAGACAGCCATTTTGCTAGTATATTGATCAGTCGTAATTTTTACACCTCAGAGCTCAAGGTGTTTTATTGTTGAAGCCAGCTTGTTTTAAAGTTCATCTATTTTTTTGGATTTAATAATTTATTCTCTAGAAAACTACACAAGTGCTTCTTCTTTTTATAAAATACTTGGACAAGGACATTCAGTGGAAATTTATTCTGGAATTCTAAACGGGAACATTATAAATTGTGATGCAACCAGGAATTGTTGCCATTTGTACAACGACCTCATCTGACGTCATCGCCTTCCATATTGGAATTTCATCGAGATTCGAACCTGGATTCAATTAGAACTGATTAGTGATAGGACTTAGATTTTTCAACTTTAGGATTAACTTTTGGATTATATTCACAAACCGTAAGTCCTACTTCCTATTTTTACATTGTTTTCTAGGGAAATAAATTATTTTGTTAAAATTTACAAAGCTTGTTGACTTCACTCTTTTCTTTTGCTACATTTGTACGAGCCTACACGTAACAACATACAGAACATTTGTGGTCTTTTGCGAATTTGTTTTATGCAAACTGAACTTTACAAAACGAGAAAGGTTACGTGGTTCTCCTTCAGTTTAGTCAAAATTAGAGAGGACATTTTTACATCCAGTTCTGTTAAAATTGAATTTGAATTGGTCTTCTCAACATTAATTTAATTGAAAAGAAAACATGTTATTTCAAAATGTTGACAGCTGGAATGTGCAACAGGGCATTGTGAAGTTATGTTTGAAATCAAAAGATACATTTAAATGTTTACCTTTTTCTGTTCACGATTTGTGAAAGGGAAAGAAATGGTGATATGTTTATTCGTAAACAAATACTATGATCTCTATTTGCTGTGTTTCAGGGGTACGGATGGGGTCCGATGGGTAGAAAATACTTTGTGTAATCAACCTTTCGTCAAGTTTGATTACTTTGAATTGTTTGCAAGAATGGTCTCCGTGGGCATCAAATTGTTTTCACCCGAAAAGTTCATTTCTGCTTATGTAGACCCCCACCTTATTCTCTTACTATCCGCTCTTATGTATATCAAGACCGTAACTCGAATGATAATATTCTTGTTATTTGACTATTTAAATCGAAATCTTGTACGAAAAGAAGGAACAGTTCCGGTGGCTGTCGATGTTGATTGTAAACGTAAGTTCATGCAGAAATACGTCACTCCTCGTAATTATTCAAAAGACGATAAAAAACATCGACGTTATATAGTTGATGAGACCTCTTTGAAAAGTTACTATATGGGGCCATTTATAATCATGCTCGGATAAAGCAAAAATACATCAAAAAGATCCACTTCCCTATATGAACAGTGAACTTAAAAGAGCCATATATAAAAAGCATACGTAAAAAATATAAATCTAAAATATTTTCTGGAAAATTTATAAAAAACACGTTTTCGTCGCTGAGTTCAGAAGCCAATCTACTAGACTTTATTTCCTTGAATAGACATTTGGTCTTTAAACATTTCTTCATCAACCAAGTATAAAAGTTTAGACTAACATCATTCCGATCGACATTGATGAACACAGGACTGACCCAACTAAAGTTTGCGAAACCTTCATTGAATACTTCATTACTATTGCAAACTCCAATGGATCAAACGAACTCATAGATAAATCTACTGTTCACCGTAGTATACAATCAATTTATTACAATCAACCACTTAAAAATACAAAACTCTTAAACTGAAACATTTAGTGCCAGAATAAATTTTCAATATTACGAAAGGCTTTAATACAAAGACTTCTACAGGTGTTGACAATATACCGCCTAAAATTCTCAAATTATGTGCAGCTGTTTTATGCTCTTAAAATTAGCATCCTCTTTAATCAGTGGCGTCACTAGGGTTGGTGTCACCCAGTACTGTAACTCATGGTGTCACCCCCATGGACCTCCTTCCTAAAGAAAAATTCAAAAATTTTATAGACAGTCATGTGCGGTAACTCATGGTGTCGCCCCCATGAACCCTCTTCCTGCACAAAAATTCAAAACTTTTATAGACAGTCATTTTGGTGTCACCCCCTCTGATTGTATCAGCCGGTGCGGTCCGCACCACCACCACCACCCCCGCACCCCCTTAGTGACGCCACTGTCTTTAATACTTGTCTAAGGGAAATTTCCAGATCGTCTTAAAGATGAAAGATGCACATATAGCTTCTCTCTACAAACAGTCTGATTCTATGGATAAGGACAACAACAAGCCAGTTAGCATTTACTTTGCACTTTAAAAATGTTTGAAAGGCTGCTCCAGTTGAATTTTGATTAAATTTGTCATAACTTTTTTTACCTGCTTTTAGAAAGTGGTCTGGATGTAAAACCATACGACTGAAACAGGTGAAGGCGGAAGGTCGAAGGCCTTCGACAGTCTTCTGGTACAAGCCTCATCACAGAAGAGAGGAAAGGTATTAATTTTGATCGAAATTCAGTCGGACTAAACGAAAATTACATGTACAACTGAAAACAATACATTAAACTGAGATCGTAATATAGTAACTGTGGTGAAGCCTCCAAAGGTGTACTACAAGGCTCAGTACTGAGACCTCTCATATTTAATATCTCCATAACAACTTTCCACTTCACTAAACAATAAACACTATAAAATTACGCTGGTGATATCACCATATCTTATATCCATAAAGGTCCAAATAATGTAATATCTGTTCTACTAATAGCAAGATACTGTCTGATTTCTTTGTAACCAATTGTATCACAGACATCCCTCTGAAATTCCAAGCCGGCGCAAAGTTGATCCAGTTCACCATAGAAGACAGCGAAATACCCTGCGAGGACAGTGTAAAACTCCTTAGAAATGATTTTGACTCTCAGCTAAATTTTTTGCAACCACATATCTAAGATTCGTCAAAAAGGCAGCGAGACAATTCAACATCTTGCACCGTTTCAATCACTATTTGTCCACTAATACTTCAAATGAATTATCTGGTCTAACTTCAGCTACTCACCCCTTATCTGGCATATCTGCAGCAAACAAAATGGAAAACAATACCGCGTAGGTTGCTAAATTTGGTGTTTGATGATATTAATAGCTCAAGTGACTATCTGCTACGAAACGCAAATATACTATTATGCATATTTGTAGATCAAGATAAATGGCGATTGAAGAGCATACGATATTTAACAAGGAAACGCCTAATTACTTGAGTAATGCGGTGACATTCAGAAACTGTAACTGTAATCTTTGATATTAAAACCTGGCAACAATACCAAGTGTAAGGACCACAAAGTACAGTAAGCTCTCTTTTAACTTTGAGGCCCCGAAGCTTGGAACAGCCTGCCCAATGAAGTGAGAAAAATACCTGATTTGAAGGAATTCAACACGCTGATTCAGACACAGCCAGGGCCTTACTGTATTTAGCGGTCAGTGGCAATACTTCATTGTGGTTACAAAAGTTACTGAATTTCACTGGTTTCAACCCTGCTTACCCATAATTTTAGCACCCTCATGTGTGTGTGTGTGTGTGTGTGTGTGTGTGTGTGTGTGTGTGTGTAATTTATGCACGCGTTTAATAATAAAACTAATATTTCTTAAGTACATACGTTTTTAAACTTCAGAAAGAAAATGTATATTTGGATTTTACATATTGTTGTCTCTTGTGTTAATCTGCAGTTACTGTTGGCAATGTAATATGTCTGATATGTATTGTCTCCTTTTAATTATGTACTATCAGTATGCCTATTTGCTGACATATGAACTATTTGTTTTATGTCATGTCGGTTAAAAATCTCGTCCAGAATGTTTTTATGCTGCACAGACTACCGACGTTAAACAAAAGTTCTTTCATTTTGTATCTTGTGAATCGTCTTCATCGTATATGAATAGAATATTTATTAACTAGTTGAAAGGAGATAAATGGAAGAAAATAGTTAAAAAACACAATCTAAAAAGAAAGCAAGGATTGTTAGTCATTAAGTATGTAATATTGTTAAAGTAATATTAAGATTGTGTTATATAATATGGTGAAAGTAATCTTAAGATGGTGTTGTAATATGGTGAAAGTAATCTTAAAAGTAATCTTGAGATTGTATAGTAATATAATGAACGTAATCTTAAGATTGTGTTGTAATATAGTGAAAGTAATCTAAAGATTTTGTTGTAATATGATGAAAGTAATCTTAAGATTGTGTGGTAATATGGTGAAAGTAATCTAAAGATTGTGTTATATAATATGGTGAAAGTAATCTTAAGATTGTATTGTATAATGGTGAAAGTAATCTTAAGATTGTGTAGTAATATAATGAACGTAATCTTAAGATTGTGTTGTAATGTGGAGAAAGTAATCTAAAGACTGTGTTGTAATATGGTGAAAGTATTCTTAAGATTGTGTGGTAATATGGGGAAAGTAATCTAAAGATTGTGTTATATAATATGGTGAAAGTAATCTTAAGATTGTGTAGTAATATAATGGACGTAATCTTAAGATTGTGTTGTAATATGGTGAAAGTAATCTAAAGATTATGTTGTAATATGGTGAAAGCAATCTTAAGATTGTGTTGTAAAATGGTGAAAATAATCTTTAGATTTTGTTATTGCAAGGCCTATATTTGTTTTCAAGTCTGGTAAAACTATATTCAACTATGTCTTTTGCATGCGCGTTTAACTAGCTTCAGAAAGATAGTATAAAAATTAAGGCTATGTGTTGTCTGTATTATATCTCCTTTTATAGTTTTGTTACATATTTGTGATTGTTTTTTTATTATGGGAGTCGGAGTTTTGGAAAATAGTTCTCAAACAAAGTAATGTAGCCAGTTAGTAGGAGTAAGAGTCGTAAGTATACAGTATTTACGATTAGTTTCACGAAGTGATCCCTCCCTAATTTATTACTATATGGAATCCCCAGGATATTCTTAAGTAAAAGTGTTTAGTAATTTGGGATAAGAACGACACATGCACGGGGGTTATATCAGTACTTCACTATTAAACGAAACAAACAACATCTGCGTGAAAGCTGACTTCAGATGAATGTTTCCTCTATTTCCAAAGATTTCAAGACTACATTCGTTGTCATAAGCGCAAATAATAACGACCACACAGTCAAAACGACTTTAATTTTATACTTGCATGGTATCTTTTTTTTGGGGGGGGGGGTCTTCTGTTCATTTGCTTGACTAATCAGTACGACATTTTAAGCCGTGTTTCTGTATTTGACAACACGTACTACAAAACATAACTCAAACATATAATACACAGAATTATTCATATCTCAAATGATCGAACACTTATAGTGCAAATATCCTGAGAATTCCAAATATTCAGAAATTAAGGAGGTCCATCTTAGAAAACTAATCCATGCTACCATAAAATGTCGTGAATGCTGTAAACTCGGACATCTGTACTGTACACAATAACATTTGTACTGTACACTGTGACAGCTGTAGTGTACACAATAACATCTGTAGTGTACAATGGATATCTGTACTGTACAATCCGACATCTGTTGTGTACACAGCAACATCTGTAGTGTACACTATGACATCTGTACTGTACACTATGACATGCTCCTATTAATTTGCTAATTACTCGGTTTAAGAAATATCTTCCCAACACCGCGCCCCCATCAAACAAATAATCACTAGAATCTAACAAAGTTATAAACAGAGGTAAATACAGTTAGCACATGCTCTAGATTTGGTACAAGAATAATTCTGTGTATTCGGTGTTTCAGCCAGGTTACGTGATACTTGGCACGAACTACTGATCAACGGCTTCACATTTCGTGATTCACATGCACAGCTCATTCGGTTGCGTTTGATACTTACCTAATTTCAAATAAGGTAATGAGGGTTTATTTACACGAAGCTAGCAAAATAACGGCTAAAGAAGACGAAAATGAACATTGTAAACAAATCTTTCACTCTACTGGATATGGCGTGTCTGCATTTTGATAACTTCAAACATATGGCCTGGCAGATAATGATGAATTTACGTATTTTCTTCTGCCTGGAGTTTTAGTAACATTCTTAAAAACGTTTTTGTTTTGGAAATTGTTACTGAAGTTGGAGTGTACTACTTCAGTCTTAAGAGCTAATGAAGGTTTTGCTACCAAGAGCAGAGATATAAAAAAATTAGAAAAAGTTTGCATCATGCATGAGATATGTACTAAAGATGAAAAACAATGCTGTGTTTGTGGTTCAATGTCATTACGTGCCATTGTGATATAATCTCAACTGTCCAAAGAAATATGCAAATACAAAACACGAGTTTATGCTAGATTATAGAAACACCCAGAAGTCCTGCTGATATTTTGTGGTTTACATGGAACGGTACACAAACTGCTGATTTAGCGCATTTCTGCTGTCTCGCTGTCTCTCGGCATATTTATCTGAATATTCCCTTTCCATTTCTTTATTACTTCTACAATTTCTTTCAAAAGCATAGCGTTCAAGTGGCTACCGACGGTGATTCGAGGAGGAAAACGGGAGCTTTCATCGATCAACATATTATCATATCAAGTTAAGGGCGATTGTACATTTTTCTCTGGGTGAAGCACAATTTTTGTTTCTTTTAAGAAAATGAACACCCCTTACTGCTTAAGCGCTTACTTTTGATGGTTCTAAAAAGGTTCAAAGTTCGTAAGTTTGAGAAAGCAACCAAATAAATCCAACTTTGCTTTTCGTTAGGCAAAAAAGTCCGAGTAGTAATTTTTCCTGATCTTTTGTAACTACTTTGTATTATCCACAATAAACTTTTGCTTTTTGTTTGATTTGATTTCTATGCTGCGAATGTTCTTCATGTTAGATGAATGTCTCACTGAATGGTTGAACTCAGTAGAATATATAAATTTCATTTGGAGAAGATCACAGACATATAGGTTACATGGGTCTATGTTTATTCTGATATTGTACACGAATACAGCAGTATTAAATATGTTTTATTTGTTTGTTCGTTTGTTTTGCTTTTCTTCAAAATGGTGAGGAATGTTTCAAACATACAAGGGAATTTCAGGATTTATTACAAATCAATTAATAAAACATATTGTTAACTCTGTCTGCGTGGATTCGAGTCTAGGATTCGGCGAATGTGGATATGTGAGAAAGCTTGCCAGTAGCTTCTCGTGGGTCGGTGGTTCTTTCCGGGGATTTCCCGGTTTCTTCCACCACCATTAATACTGGCCGCCATGTATAACCTATCGTGTGCTGAAAAATGGCGTTAAGCCCCACAACAACAACAACAACAACAACAACATATTGTTAACTACTTACTTCGATATCGGTCAGAGCCTACAGTGGGAGCACACATATTGTACAGCGTGCTCTTTTCACATTATCAGATTTATTCTACTTTTCAGACATTCTTCACGTCACTTTTATGTACCTATGTTATGTCACATGAATATATCTGCAGGTGTCTGGCGTGCTGCACGTGCAGCTGCAGATTATTTTATACCACGTTATTTTGTAGGCATTAAATTTATTGAGAGGTTAAAAAAGACTTAAATAAAATACTCAGAACGTTTCAGATATCCCTCGTATGAGATTGTAATCGTGGACGCAATATATGGTGTACTCGAATTTTAACTATAATAACTTTAATGTATAAACAATCGTCAAGATTAATTTTGTTTCTCCATATTTCTATTTCTAAGCAGCATAAAAAGTCACACTTTAAAACGTAGGTAATCTCATTGTGAGAGATAATTCAATTTTATAACACTTACAAAAATTAGATCGAATCAAGAAATAATTAGATACGGTTTTGAAATTAAATACTAAAGCTTTTAATGCAGAAAAGTTTATGTTGCTCGATTTTGATTTCGCAAGAGTTGTTTCAAAGGCAGTTTTGTTCTTTACTGGTTCTCTTTGAACTAATGCGTACTTCATTTTTTTCCAGAGCTATTCAAAGCTTGGAAGTTCACTTAATATAAAGATGCTAAATTGTTGCTTTGATGTCAAATTTACGGTAATCAATTATCTACTTGAACAATGTCGTCGCTCAAATACATCAAAGAAATATGTCACGTGGATCCTAATCAGAAAGGCATTCATATGAATTTACAGAAAATAACCAATTCAGTTGAAAGCTATTTAGACGTCACCCTATTATTTTATCTTCGTTCCTTGTCTGTCTGTCTGTCTTTATTAATGAATGCATGTATGTATATATGAATACATGTGCGTGTATGTATATGCGCTGAAAACGAAATAGTTACAAGTTGTTTTGGGGATTTTAATGTACAGCCGCGAGTAACAAATGCTACATGTTCGTTGGTTTTGCTACCTAATGAAAATTGGGTGGCAAAATGTTGCTACAAACAATTTTGAACAAAACTGAACTAAAGTGACCTTGGGTTGCATTTTACTGTTCAGAAAGAATCTTTGCAACATCTTTTATTGATAAACATAAAGATTGAAATTGCCGGTGTTGACATAAAAAACTGAAGGTCCATTGATATTTTTGGTAATACAGGAATTTTTAGCAGTTTTTTTTTTTTTTACAAAAATGGTGAAAATGAATATCTAGAATTCGCTGGTTCCCGATAACTAGTAAAATCTATGTCTGTGGTTAGTATGTTAAGTCACTCTCAAAACAGCGTCATACCAATAACAGTTAGTTTGGAAACTCATGAAATGCAATGACTGGTTGTTAGCGACAAAAACGGACCGGTTCATAATGCGTGAAAAGATGAAATTTTGTGTACTTTATGCATTTATAACGATTGATATTTATCTGCGATCTCTTGATAACCCAAATATGAAACAGTTGTTAGTGAACATGCATCAATGAATATAGTAATATTTGAAAAGCGTCCATACGCTACGGATCAGATGAAAACACGGGCGCTCTGCATTGTCCCCAATAGGTGACAGCAGACAACGTGCTCCATGAATAAGCGGAGACTAATTTCGTACATTTTTAAATCGGTAGAGACCCTAGGGCGGACAAATGATCAAAAGGTGAATATGATAATATATTTAAAGATTTTTTTACATAACAAATTTTAATGTTTTCTTGAAGCAGTTTTAACCATCAGCTCACAAACCTGCTATTAGTGCAGAAAAAGCAACGCGAAAACCGTGTTGTCAAGAACAAAGCAACTGATATTGTGAAATGATTGTGTAAACATCTACGGAAGAAATTATGTTAAAACTCCTTAGAACTTCGTTCAGCAGAAACATTTACAATTTTGCAAGTTTAATGAAGCTACAAAATTTAAATGGTTTATTGCTTTGAGATATATCAGAACAGAAACAGTTTGGACTGTGGGTATATATCAGAATAATTTGAAACGAATTTTGAATAGTGGGTTTCATTCTTTGTACTTTATCATAGTAGTACAGATAAACGTGACTCGGAAA
>JAECUM010027647.1:0-12710 GCA_016617855.1 Megalonaias nervosa
TATATATATATATATATATATATATACACAACATTTTTCAAGGGATTTTACTGGATCATAATGTGCATAGCATATATGGTAAATTCGGGTAGTTGGCTTAACTTTTTGATAGCACTCTTTCAACTCATGCAACGTGTCAGTTGGACTACAAATGCAATTATCACTAATGCTACTGTTTGATGTTAGATACCAATATACATGTATACGTACCAATCAAATGATATAAACATACTGTTTAATGTTTCAAGATATCAAACTGTCAAAAAATTATGAAATCTAGACCAAATAAAAACGGGATAATCTCTCATCTATTGCGACTCTATGGTCTTAAAACAAGTACTAGAAAAGAATGAGATGCAATAAGCTTTGTAAACTTCAACACCTAGAATACTCATTGAAAATGTAAAAAGAGAATTTAAGGTATTGTGAATAAAATCGAAAATAATCCCAGAATTATTAGCACAAACCATAATGAATAAAACACTGAATATTCTGCAGTGGTATTCCAAATAGTTTCCAATGTTGAAGGTGTTGATGTACCAGTAGTGGCATGTAGACTCTAATGTACTAAAATACAAATGGCCTGAATTGTATTGATGTGCCAACAACCTTTTGTTGAATCACAGTAGTATAATCCAAGGTTTCCTTGTTTTGTTTTTTTTAAATTCACTATAATTCCCAGTTAGTGTCTCTTTCTAAGAATACTATAGAGCATTTTTATTTCCAGAGAATTATAGATAATTTTACCCAAATCCAAATCTGAATACAACAATATAAATGATTTCTGCCCAGATATTATTGCAGGAATAAATACGTTTTCCAGCAAACAAGATTTTATATTCCTCTATCTGACCTAGGTCATAATTAGCATTTTCTGAATAAAAAAAAATATTACCTAATGGAAAATTTCATCCTAGAAGATTCCAAATGAATACAAGATAAAATTTGTTACCAAAATTAAAAATAGAATATGGTCAACGCAATGTCATTGACTCAAAGAGAAAAATGATAATATCAAGCCAATATTCATAGAGAAAATGTCAGCTATGTATTAAATATTTAGTGAATTAAAAAAAATACAAAAGAATGAGTCTGGTCGGGAGACACAATGAACATGATTTTGGACAAGGTCAGCTACAAATCACAATTTTACTTAACTCACAGCATATAATAAATATAAACAACTAACAAACAATGCAAATTAAGTATACACAACGCCTCCCCTCACAAATGAATAAACCTTATCAATGACACAAAGTATTCATGAAACAATATTTATATACACGTGAAAGTGCATCTGCTATTACATTGATTTTTTTCATTGATGTGCCTGATATCAATATTGTATTCCGACAACATCCAGCTCCGTCTTAATAATCTCTGATTTTTGTTTTTTTCATATTGCCAGTGAAAGTAAGGAGTCTGTGATCACTAAAGACTATAATCGGAGAAGGAGCTGAACTAATATACACTTCAAAGTGTTGCAATGCCAATATCAAGCCAAACATTCCCTCTTGATTGTGGAAACAAATTTCTCTGGTACTTATTTTTAATTTCTTAGAAAAATGTCATACTGGATGATCTACATCATTTTTGTCTTCTTGAATCAATACAGCACCAACCCCAACATGACACGTATCAACAGACATTTTAAATGACTGACTGAAATTGGGAGCTGAAAGAACTGGTGCACCCTTAAGTATGGCCATTTACTTATCAAAAGCCTCCTGACATTTTTTAGACCAATGCCATTTGGGTTTTTTGCTCAACAAATTAATTAGAGGTTCAGCAATTATGGAAAAATTGGAGCTAAATTTCCGATAATGTCCAGCCATACACAAAAAATCGCTTGAGTTACTTTTTACTGACAGGCAGGGAATTCAGTAATAGTTTAGATTTTATCATCTAAATATTTAACTTGTCCATGTCCCACGATATGTCCTAGAAATGTAACAAAAGCAGGCAAAATTCACTTCGGGATAAATTGTCTTGTTTGCACCACTGAATCTATCAAAACTTTCCAAATCGTCTCCAAATGATCCTCACAGTTATTTAAACCAGATGTAATTATGTTTACTAAACGTTGAAATGTACGATGTGAACCTTTCATCCCAAACAGCATCACATTATATTGATAAAGTCGATCTGGAGTTACGAATGCTGAAATTTCCTTTGCTCTTATTATCAGTGGAAACATTTCAAAAGGTCAAACTTGGTGACATACTTTGCATTTCTAATTTTGTCAATGCAGTCATCGATTCTTGGAAATGGAAATAAATCTGTTTTGGTTACACTATTCATGTTTCTATAGTTAGTGCACATGAGGAAAGCATTATCTGTTTTTGGTACAAGAATGCATGATGAACTCCAGACAATTTTACTGGGTTCAATAAAATCATTCTCCAGCAAATACTGAATTTCTTTTTTTCAAACATTGCTGTTTCAGAGGGTTCATCTTGTACAGATGTTGTTTCACAGGTGTGGAATCTACAATTTCAACGTCGTGATAGATTTTATTTGTTCGTGTAGGAACATCTGGAAACAAGTGCTCATATTCAAGTAACAGCTGTTTTAATTCATTCTTTTCTTGTTGCTGCAGATGTGAAACTTTCTGGTCCAGATTTATAATTTCTGAAGGTCATTTACAAGAAAGTCAATGTAGTCTAATTACATTCCATCAGTTAAATTCTCACTGTGGGGAGAGGTGCAACTAAACTGACTGCATGATTAACCTGGCTATCCCTATCAACATACTATTTTATCATATTTAGGCGGCAAAGTTGTTTTTGGTTTCGACTTCCAGGAGTATTGACGATATAATTTAAATTACTCACTTTCTTTTCTACTGCGAAAGGACCATAGTACTTAGCCTGAAGAGAATTTGAGGTAAGGACAAGAGATCCAGAACTGAAAACACATCTCCTTTTTTATTTTTGTCATGCCCTAATTTCAATTTTGACTGAGCAAAGTGCAGATTATTTCTTAAAACTTCACAAGCCTTGGACAACTTGCATTTAAAATTAGAAACATAATCGAGAAAAGAAATTTCTGTATCTTCATTTGAGAGAAGTTGCTCTTTAAAAAACTTCAATGGTCTATGTCCAAAAACTAGTTCAAAGGGACTAAAGGTTAAAGATTTTTTAGCTGACTCCGTATCAGCAAATACAGTAAATGAACACTTTCGTCCCAATCTTTTTCAGCATCAAAACAATATGACTGAATAATATTTTTCAAAGTTTGATGAAATCTTTCTAAAGCCCCATGGCTTACAGGGTGATAGCCAGAAGACTTAAATTGCTGGATGTCTAATTCATGTATAAACTGATGGAAAATTCCAGACATAGAATTTGACCCTTGATCAGATTGGACAGGTTTGGGCAGGCCAAACCGAGTGAAAAAAGCTTTATAATTGTTATTACTAGAAGTCATTCACACTGATTGTGTTCCTGTTGTAAGTCTGCAGACGTATTTTATTTTATATTTTTATATTTTTCGAGAGGAAAAACATTTATTTGGACTATCCAGTGGAAATAGAAAGTGCTCATTATTTTGAGTATAATATTATTCTGGAACTGTCATCAATTATTAGAAGGACTTATGGACACTGCCATCTTGACAACATCACGGTTCTTTCAGGACCACCACATTTCCGGCATTGAAATTATAAGGGACGTTTCATTCATTTAGGACTTTCATAGACCTTTATAATGACTGATATAGATTCACTTCAATATACTGTAAGTTCCTCTGATAGTTTTCTTTTATCACTTTAATAATTAAATTGTTTGTTAAGTTTTTAAAAAAAAATTGTTGGTTTTGCTTCTTTTCTAATACTTAAGTTTGTTATCATAGAGACGTAACAGATGATACATTTACACAATGGAGAGGAACGTTAACAAAACCGCACTCTACTCCTTGAATAAGAACACTTTCATTTGATGAAGACCTTTCAGAAAATGACAATCAAAGACTCTGAGAAACTCATGTATCCCTTAAGAGTCTAATAGGGAAGGGATTGGCAGAATCAACCATGAGTGATACAGTACCATTCGACATGAATTGCTCATAATTTTCCATAATAAAATCAGACTGGGGTTTGTTTGATGCAACACATTTATTGCTTTCAATTCATGACCCTTGCCATTGACCTCTTATAAATAAGAGCATTGGAATATTTCTGGCTTGATTCTGTTGCTTATTTTTCAATTTAGAGCAATCAGGAATATCGTGTTCTTTCTTCTTGCAACAGGTGTACGTAGGAAGAGATAGGGATTTCTGATCAGTCTTATGAGAAACTGGATTCCAAAAGTTGTGCTAGATTGAGATTTGGAAGTGCTCGTAAAAGACTGAAGTAGCTATTCACCAGAAGACTGCTGGGTGGAAGATTTACTGATGAAAGAAACTTTATGAGTTAAGAAATTCTCGTCAGCTGTACAAGCACAAGCTACATATGCTTCTTAAGCGTCCAAAGTCGATAAAGCTTCACGAATTTTGTTTCATGCAGAGGTAGAGAGGTATCGTTATGAAAGCGCAACGCTTTAAATAGAATAAGTCTCTCGTGCACATTTGAAGGAGCATCCATGATGTCTTTGCAGGTACTGTTCATAAATATAAAGTTAATAATGGCATGATGTTTTTGCAGTTCGTAAATATCAAGCTGAAAGGTTGAAGATGCTTTTGCTGCAACTGTATGTAAATAGTCCACACGAAATCTGCTGGCAAACGAAATGCCAAAAATGTAGTCACTAACACGCACATTACATAGCGTCCAAAATTCAAAGGAAATAGTTCTTGTAAAAGGTTTCGGTAATCCTCCAAGTCCTGAATATTGTCATTGACTTCCTTCCACGGAATCTGTTGCAACGTTACTGACAAATTTTGTGGCATGACGCCAAGCTTTTATATACACGTCAGGCAGATTCTGAATGTCCTTAGTTGTTCACAGTTGTCTTTCTTTTGGAGGTAATAAATGTACTTTTTGCACATAGCCTATTTACTCCAGTGTCGGATCGAAATGTTTTAGTCACTAACTCAAACACCACATGTCGCACAGTAGTTTCTTCTCGAAGCGATACTAGTTCTTGTACAAGATTTTTGCAATCCTCTAAGCCTTCCTTTGGAATTCTGTGTAGTATTGTCAACTTGTAAGTAGAGGTTGTAACATCCGAGCCTTTTGATTCTCGGGCAATTGACCAATGTCTAACCATCTGAACACTTTTAAAAGAATCAATCCAAAGGCGTCTCATGATTTCGTGAGTTGGTAATCGTACAATTTTGTGCGGCTCGTATGTGGTCACGCTAAGGTGTTGATCATCTCCAGACTTAAAAGCTTCTTTCAGCACACCAAAGTTGACCAGTTGACTCGTTCGATGATTAAGCGTCAATCCTTTGACTTTGCAGTCGGTGTAAAATACTCGCTTGTCTCGGTATTCCTAGCCATAATGTTTAGGACCTCCGGTAGCAAAACTCAAAATCTTGTTTTCGGGGTGCTAGTCTGTCCATGCTCCCAAACGGTCTCCTTCGAATGCTGGGTGAGGATGATCAGGGCGATGGATGTAGAGGCAACTGTCCGTGTCAAAGTACAGGACAGTATCGTCTAGTTGCTGTAAGCCTTCATACAATTTTAAGCGAGTTTCGGCTGTCATTTAGGCAGCAATGATGACATTTCCAAATTCGTCGGCCAAAAACAAACTCTGGTTGTTCTTAGTAATCACTAGGATCAAATCTTCACGAACGTCATCACGTATTTAATATATTTTGTTTTGTCATAAATCATGTCGTAGTAACGGATGGACTCTGTCAAGTAATCCGTCTTGTGTAGAAACGAACGTTGTAACGTTTTCCCCCAAATGCAAATCAGCATGACTGGCACCTGAAAGGATAGCCGCTGGCATCTTGTTTGAGTTTCAAAAAGGCATCGACGTTGCCCGAAAATGGCTATCTTTGGGTGGTCGTTCTTTGGGTACTTTGCTGTGTTGGTAAAGTGGTAAATTTCGCAGACTTCTAACAATTGGTATCTCAGTTCCAGAGCGCGAATCAATTCCACGCTGACTCACGTTCCTGTCAAAGCGAGTTCTTCCTGGTTATGATGACAAGGTTGGTTATTATTATAGGTTTTGGCAAAGAAAAAATCTTCTTTCCTTGTCAAAGGTAGGGTAAAAGGGGATGGTACAAGTGGGTGGGAGGCAAGCCTTTCCATTGTTTTCACGACTATGTGTTCCGTCAGCATTTGCGGGTGTCTTTTCGAAAAGTGACAATATTTGCACAGGTTACAGGGAATACTCGTGTTTGATTTCGTCTCCTTTCTCCTAGTCCGCGCGGTACAGCAAGCATGTGGCATTCTTGCGTCCACCATATAAACTTTCGAGTGGGTCTAGAGGATCCACCACGTTGTAACTTTCCACGATACACTTAAACACGGGATCGGATCTCGAACATTGTCCGTACTCGTGCTCCCACATTTCAGCCATCTGGTATCCTTCTTGTTCTAACTTTAGGCGAGATTGGTAAGTTTTCTGTTACAATTTTCATAGGTTGCACTGTAAGACTTCATTTTTCTTCTGGCTTTGAGGATAACACGTCTGGCATCCATGAGATAAGCATTCATTAAATTCGTACACGATACTGGGGTCTATTAAGTTCTAGCCATCCACTGAATGTTTTCCAATGCCTTTTCCACCCCTCCGTTGGATCCATTTGTCTTCCTTTTAACACAAGTAACCATCGCACAGCTTTGATCGAGTATTGATGTCTGATGAAAAAATTAATAAGAAATCTTTAAACTATACTTGTCCCACTTTCATGTAAATAATTTTGACTCCATTCGTGGTAATTTGAGGGCATTCGGTGCCTTCTTCTGAATAGTATTTCAGAAGGAATTGTCTATCCTAAATTATGAGCCATCACCGTAGCAGATCGATGGCAGTCTCCTCTTAGTTACACGTGTCGTCGATAGGGTCTAAGATCGGGAAGAGTGTTAGGTCCTCGAAAGAAGTTTTTACGTCTGGAATCTTGCTACAATCAGGGAAATGAAAACAGGTTCTAAGATGCACTTCTCGTAGGCTCGATTAGCCAAGCAGAAGTTAGGAATGTCATTGTCAGTCTCTTGCATGCATTATAAATAAAAAGAAGATTAAATTCCCTTTCTTTTCATCCTCCTGTTTACCTTTGTATTTTTGAATGAAGGAATCATGCCGGAATCATGTTCAAGGTCCACCATCTGGTGGTAAATGTGACATCTTTTTTTCCCTCAACAAACGTGCGCTCTAAGGTTATTGGCGTGTGTGAGATCTCTACAAGTCGAACACAATCTCCTGTAACCTTCTGATGTTGGCAACACATAGGGCTGACAAATGTTCGCTGACAATCTGAGCAATGAATTCGTTCTTGACTTTAGGGAAGGCATTGTTTAGAAGCTAAGCAACACTTGCATTTCTCTCCGCAGTGAATGTGTTGTTCTCGATTGGCACCTTCCAAGGTCATCAGCAAGTTTCAACACGTTGTGTAAGCCAACGACCAATTTCACATCACCGATGGCAAAGCTACACTTTACATACCTACGTTTTCTTTCCGAAAGGGAGCCAGTCTGATAGGAATCAAACACATCTGGTCATCTTCGACGATATGTTAGGAGAAGACGTTATTAAATTAAATTTTGGTTTACACGCAAAGGGCACCATTGTAAGTCCGGTGTCTTTTACATTATCCAAAATTTGTTTCAAAGGGAGCCAGCACAGAAAAGTGTTATTGACAAAAGAAACATCGCAGCACCAAACACAGCACCGTCCAAATTAACAACGACTAAGACCAGATGTGTTTATCCAGTGCCATCGTCTTGGGACGAACGTACGCCGAAAAGAACGATACGGCAGAATGGAAAAGATACTGGAAGAGCATTCGAAAATCAGACATAGCCAAACAACAACGACAATTATAGACAGCTTTCTTGGCACCAGCTGCTGATAAATACCGGATAACATCGTCGGGAGGAGGTAAACCAAAAGAATCAAAGTATCAAAATTAGACATGGCCATTGTCGACTGGCTTACCTCCGTGAAAAAGTTCCGAGCAAAGTCAGACCTTTCCCTTCTCCTTTTCTTTGGACGCGTCCTCTTCCGATGCCGAGTATCCCTGGAAATAACGACCTGGCGAGACCAGTTAATAACAACACGTAAAACTTCCTTGCTTGGCTAACTGAGATGCAAACAATCCGATAAGGACACCTTTGCCAGCAGCAGCGTGTTTGGCTATTGATGCGGCCTGGCGCTACGTATCCATGAGTGGATCCAGTTCAGCTTGCGCGTGAAGTGAGCAGTTTAGGTGCAAACGTTCTGACGAAGGGAACTATCGCGCGGGCAATGAAACCACCAGTGCGTTGGGGCCACGTTGTGACTTGTAGCGGCCGCATTTAGGCGGTCCACATTGTGGATTCCGCTGTCTTTTTGGCATGTTTTATAAAATTGTTTAGACTATCCACGTTTCGGACCAGCCAGACACGGATGTCCAAAGACACGTATGACTGGCAGGCATTTCCAGTCAGACAATAGTGGTCTCTGAAACAGCGGTAGACGCGCTTTGCATTTCAACTGTTAACACCACCACATTCATTAATCCATTGAGGTCGTCCAGAGTCATAAACCGGTCTGACGTCACCACCGCGTAACACGCGTAATACGCATCAGGGGTCCGTTTCACAAAAGTGAGTAAACTTTGCGTAACGCATGTCTGACGTAAGTTACGCAAACGACTTTGCGTGAACAGAATTTTTCCGTTTCACTAACGTTCCATAAACTACGCATTAACGTAAACACTCGCATAACTTTAAGGCAGGCACCTAGCTGGCGTAAGTTTTATGCAAGGAAAAATGGCCGCCTTTTCATCTTCGGATTTACTCAAAATCAAAATGTCGTACGAAGTTTGCGACGCCAGCGTGTGTTCTGGGACTGGACACATGACCTTGATACTTTGGATGACCTCATTTTAATTACAAAAATATCGCTTTCCAAGAAACATTATCCGCAACTGACACATTTAGTGTGAGATGATATTCAGAGACCAACGTTGTGATATCAGCAGCTACTCGCACACAATCAGGTTTTTATTCTGCCTCATCAATTCATATTTAAATATGCAACTCGGAAATATGCTGCTAAAAATAGCATTTATATGGCATCATTGATCCCAATTAAGATGCTTATACATGGATGTTCATACACAAACCGCCAAAAATATAGAATAAATTGTCTTTCATTTTACTGTTACTAATACATTGTTTAATGCATTAACCTTTCCGCTGTTTTTAGCAACCTATTATATTTCTATGTTCATTGTTAGTTGTTAGGAACATCTTTCTACTTGTGTATATTTTGTTTGTACTTCTATCTGTAACTGCAGTAGTGGGGCTGCCTCCTCCCCCCCCCCTCATCCGACCATTTACTAGACTGTGAGTCTACCTCTGCCATTATGGTTGTCAGTGACGATGTTTTTTTGTCCTCTGTAAAAACGTCATTCGTGCCGGAAGTTTACATCATGAATGACACTTTTCTTGTCTCCTGTCACTGAAGAGTCATAGGAATAAACCCTGCGGCAGGTGCGCAAATTGCGACATGTATCTGATTTACGTACACTTTCGAGAAACGCTCACTTTGCATAAGTTACGGCGTGCGTAATTTCTTTCTTTGTGCGTAAGCTACGTCAATGGTCCACCTGATCTCGATATCCGCCGGGGAATCTTATACCTTCTGAATGCTTGGAAACATCGAAATGGAAAATGGGGTACAACATCGCAAATCTCCAGCGAAATGTTCGTACCCGTGTCCGTATCCTAGAACTTTAGCATGACCTCCATGCACTCGAGTTCTTGTTCGGGATATTGTCTGGAACTGATGCGGACTCGAATGCGGGATAAATTAAAATTATCAAAACACATGCTTGTTTTCGGCTTGGTCTGCACCCCATGCTGCAAATAGAAACACCACAAATACGTGCCGAGAAGTTCGCTGCCTGTGTTAGTTGCTGCTCACCATGACGTTGTCTGCTATGCCCGGGCAAACTATTGCAAGTAAATCCGGTTTTGTTCAAAGTAAAGTTTCTCGGTAAATCCGAGTGCCTAATCGACGGGGTGATTTGGGGGCATCCACAGCTATAACCACGTTATGATACAATGGCCAGTTACGGGTACTACACTAATAATTTTTTTCCCGTGCATAACGGACGTCTTCTTGTTTGTTTGCCTCGTAATTATTAAACAAGGGATGCACTTTCCAGGTCTCCATTGTTATACACTTTCGGCTTGTTTAATTAAACATATTTTTTCATTAACACGCAACACAGCCTTGTCGATCAAACTGCAGAAATTCTCTTGAGCGCCATGAGTTTGAACGGAATATACGTCACGATGTTGTTATCCGGATAAATTAAATCGATCTCGTAATAACTTAAAATTTGGTAACTTTCAGTGCACAAAAACACTTCCGTGTCGAGGCCTTGGCGGAGTAAATTCAACAACGATGTCTCATCATTGCCACCGTAATCTACCCGGTCGTCGTGATCCAAGAAAAATTAAGTGATTCCGACTGCTATGGGGGTATCGTTGTACCAGTCAAAATCGCAATGATTTAATCTTTTAACGTAACGGGGCGTAAAATCCAAAGGATGGTAAGAGCACTTTCGGAAAACCGCATCCAGCAGTAAACCTTTGGAAGCCACCGGTGAAACAGTTAAACCCGATAACGCCTACGTGTAATATTAATCAGGCATGAACCCTACACGTCTCACAAATGGACATTTGATTCCAGCAATAATATTTTATTGTCCTTCACAATGTATCCATCAGTGGAATATCGGAAACCTGGGTTTCGTCGTCGATGCAGATATCATTGTCAACGATTTTACCGACCAATAATTGTTCCATATAGCTTTGTAATGTAAGCTCAAATAAAGAACCCCACAGGCGCGGCAGCGGCATGGAGACGAATTTACCAACGGGCGAGGACAGTTTTGTTTAGACACGATCTAATCGATATCACCAAAAGGGCAGCAGGACGAGACCGTACCTAGTTCAGACCCTCCGATGGTCGTCTCCATCAAATCATACCACTCCTCGAAATTCTGCTTGATGAGGTATGGTGAAATAAAATCATCAAGCTGTTGAAGCAAATTCATTATGATTACCTTAAATTCCATTCTCTAATATAAAAATATCCGAGGATGTATTCGTTACAGACGTGATCTTGCACAACCCAGAGTCGCTGTACAAAGCTTCAGCAACTGTTATCAGAAATAGCGTGCCTGTAACTTTAGAACTCGTCGCGACAAAAGCAATAAGAGAAGCGCACAGACAAATTTTGCTCACACGAGAACAGCGACAAGAATTATTGGATCATGACATCGTTAGAATCACCTATGATTCGGACCTCATCAGGCAGCATTGTGTATCTTCTACGGGAACAGAGTATTTCAGACGACTGTTAAAATTGTCGCAATCCTGCTGCATAGAGAGACGGTATCAAACATGCCCCAGCAACCAAGTGCAGAGTCAAACATGCCCCAGCAACCAAGTGCAGAGTAGCAATTCAGAAGTGGTCTCCGTGGTATAGCAGTGTTAGGGACCAGCTTCGCACTGCTAAAAGAGACCGCCGTAAAGCTGAGAGGCTTTGGCTTTCCACCAGACTCACTATTCATAAGCAGGTCTATGAGGCCGCTAAGAAGAATGTCACAAACATAGTCCATGCAGCTAAATCAGCCCACTACAGTACTAAAATCATGGAAAGTTCCAGCTGCAAAGAGCTATTTGAGATTACTAACAAGCTGATGTCAAGGAACAAATGTACACCACTTCCAGCTACCTTCTCTCTAGTCGACCTTCCGGACCTGTTTGCAATTTCTTCCGTGACAAAGTACAAACCATCAGAGATAAACTTGACAACACAATTTCAGTTGACTCGTCGTCACCATACAGTTGCGATACAGAATTTCAGCGGCAACCGTTAGCAGCATTTGAACCTGTCTCTATGGATTTAGTACGTACAATCGTGATGAAGAGTGCACCAAAGTCATGTGAACTGGATCCGATTCCGACGTCATTGCTGCTAGAGTGCTTGGATCCAATACTGCCTTCACTAACTGATGTTATTAATACCTCTCTCTCAACTGGCGAATTCCCATCATTTTACAAAACTGCCATTGTAAAGCCTCTGCTGAAGAAACCAACACTCGACCATAATGATTTAAAGAACTACCGCCCAGTTTCTAATCTGCCATTCATGTCAAAAATCTTAGAAAAAGTTGTTCTATCCCAACTTGTATCTCATCTGAATTCAAACAGTCTTTTTAGCAATGTACAGTCTGCATATCGCCCTTGCCACAGTACTGAAACTACTCTTCTGAAAGTAGTCAATGACCTCTCTGCTTTGGATGGCGGAAAGATTACAGTCCTCACTCTCCTTGACTTGTCTGCAGCATTTGACACTATAGACCATGATATATTACTTCACCGTCTCCAGCATGTATTTGGCATTCATGATACGGCCTTACTATGGTTCAAGTCCTACTTGGTCAACAGGACACAAATTGTGTCTGCAAATGGAAAACACTCCAGCCCAGTTGATCTACATTGTGGTGTTCCACAGGGTCTGTTTTTGGATCTGTTCTCTTCATTCTATACACTCAGCTGCTCTCAAGTGTCATAGATCATCATCCAGTGTCTCACC
>JAECUM010027648.1:0-28239 GCA_016617855.1 Megalonaias nervosa
TATATATATATATATTTGATCACATTAGAAGGTTTCATGGAAGTTGCACGAGCAATTTCATTATTCAACGCAGCTATCACACTCGGTAATCTTGCAACCCATTCACGAGATCTATCCTTGAGGTCAGTAGATATTTCCTTTGCATATTGGTTTCCAAATAACCGCTCACCAAGTGTTCTATTAAATCGTTCAACGATTGCCTGATCACGATGAATTTCGGTATGTCCTCATCTGATTTTAACGTTATGTTTCTTCATCAACGATGATACTACACCAAGAAATTCTTTACCAGGATCAGCTTGTAATAACTGTGGCCATTGTAGACCACCACGTTGATAAATGCGTTCAAACGCAGATGCAACTTCAGATGCTGTTCTTGTTGATAATGGCTCCGCTTCTTTATATCTACTCGCAACGTCAACAACAGTCAATGCGTATTTGTACGTGCGTGATTTTCGTCCACGTGTTTTAATGGTATCGTGTGGTAAAAACAAAATATCTGCTTGATGAACTTCATTAGGGACACTAACATCAAAATGCGCGTAATGAATTCTTTTAGGTGGACTTGGGAAGATTTGCCATATTGCCTGTCGTGCTAACCATGATGCAGCGACATTACGTGAAACTTTTGCTGCTTCGGTGAGTTTACTAATCGCTGCTTTACCTCTCCAGAATCCTCTCGGGGAATAATAAACAGATTCCATTATGATAGTTATATAATTAATTACCAGCTCCTAGCACTAGTTTACCTTTCATAGCAGTTTTTACTAGAAAACTAGCGAGAGATTCTCTGAGAGATTTATTAGGTATAGAATTTAACGCGTGAATCAATTTCACATCTGCGAGATGTCGTTGTTGCAAATCCTTACTTTTATACGCGACATCATGAACGTGACATGCTTGATCAATCTTATTTACTGGATACTCTCCTGGTTTTGGTTGATCTTGGTTATCGAGTCTGATATCGAGACGAGTTCCTGGACCACAATAATTATATCCGTGTAGATGTTTTTCACCGGGATATTTAGCCCATGGAGTTCCTGGTAATTTTCCTAACGAAGCAGCGATATCTCCCCCACCTGTCTTTGATGGAATAAATTTATATTTCTTGGTGCCACATTTCACACACTTGCCTGTAAGTGCACGTCTTTTATTTCTTGTTGTTATTGTCGTTAATTCAGTAGTATCGGTAGGTGCTCTGCATCGAACACAATATAGACTCATATAATTAATAATATGGATATAATTGACTTTTCTGCGACACGAAAACAAGAACCAGTAAAGCACCATCCGGCGTTACCAAATTCTATCAGAATGATTATAATAGGCCTATCTGGAAATGGAAAAACACAATTACTGCTTAATCTAATAATGCGATGGCTGAAGTGGGATAAATTATATTTAATAGCGCCATCTGTAGATGATCAGCGATGTTACGAAGTACTTAAAGATTTTAATGAAAACGCAAAATTGTTGCATGAAGACAGTGTCATAGACTTTATTACTGATATTGATGAAGCGCCATCCGTAGATGATCTAGATGGATTCATTAATAATTTAGTAGTGTATGATGATGTTATGCTGGACAAACAATCAAATCCAGCTCGGATATTTTCACGAGGTAGACATAAAAACACAGACGTGATTTATGTTACCCAGAGATATACACAAATTCCAAAAGTGATCAGGGATAATTGTAACGTTTTAGTTGTATTTAATGGCGTAGATAATCATACACTGCAAAATATTTATTATACTTGGTGTTCTGGGGACATGGACATGAACAAATTTAAAAATTTCTTTTCAAAAGCACAAGGTGCTCCCTTTGGTTTTGTAACAATAAATTTACATGATCCTAGGTCAAGATATCGTAACGGACTTGATGCAATTTTTGGATAAAAACCATAGCAGCAGGGAGGGTGAATGACCACATGTGTGTGTGTAAGAGAATAAGATTTATTTTTTAAGCAGACAGAGAAAAAGAGGGTCTGCTCGAAGCGTATATAACTGAACTGACCACTTGCCTTAATTATCATTAAAATCTGGCTTAATTATAAGAATGGTCTGTTCAACGGTATATAATTGAGACAGATTCTGCCTCAATTATCACTAAAATTTGGCTTAATTATAAGAGTGGTCTGTTCACCCTCCCTGCTGCTGAAATTGTATTGAAATGCGTATTGAAATGCATAATGCGCGTATTGAAATGCGTATTGCGTGTATTGAATTGCATATTGACATGCGTATTGAAATTGTATTGAAATGCGTATTAAAATGCATAATGCGCGTATTGAAATGTGTATTGAAATGCGTATTGCGTGTATTGAATTGCGTATTGAAATGTGTATTGCGCGAATTAAGATGCGAATTGAAATGCATATTGGTGAAAATGATATAATGCATAGGACATTGCTAGTTATTGTACATAGAGATCACAGAATTTCAAAACTTTTTAACATAAAAGGTGTATTATGGAATAGGAGAGGAACGCAAAGCGGTCACTAATGATAAGTAATACAATTCCAGCACAAAAGCAGAAGTGTTGTATGAAAATGCACAATGTCCCATGCACAATGTCCCGCACAGTGAAAAGTAGAAATTAATTCCTTTACAGGAGTATGTACATAGCGTAAACAAACATTCAGAGATGCCACATAAGGCATTCTGACAAATTCTTTAAAATTGGACATCCTAAACACACACGAAGTATACATTGAGAGGTTTTGCGATATTTTATTTAAATTTTGAATTGTTTCATTAAATTGGCTCTGCGATTGAAAAGAATTAATTAGCACTGATACATGTTTATATGTCAAGTCCAGCTGCAAACAACACAGACCCTTATCTGCCGTCGCAGAATGCGCAAGGGTCTATGTTGTTTATTCTACTGATTACTCAAAAAAAACCTGCATAGGCTCAGATCAGAACCTGTGCAGTTTTACAGTTTGACTCGACGTACAATCTAGTATATACGGTGTTAGGATCAGTGGAATAATAAGTGTTATGTCATTGGTTGGCGTAATTAAGACGTCAACACAATAAATGAAAATATAACTGGACCTTTGTATTACATTTGAGTCTCGGAGAAACTCGGAAACCTTTCATGGAAATCTATATTTTAAATGAATGAACAACGGCGTACTGGTTGACAAATATAGGCATAAGAACACAAAGGTCAAAGGTCACATGCACATACTCTGCACTTATTATGAAATTTTCAATTATTTTCTGACGACGCATGACATACACAGTACTGACACAGTAGGAAAATGAAACAGATATGTAACACGTTTTGTATCAAGACCTTTGCGTCACCGTCTGGGGATGGTGACGAGTACCTTCTGCGAGGGATGTGATTCGGAATGCGTAGTAAAGCATGTGGATTTATTGTGGCGATCCATAGAAGCTGCTCGCTCTAGTTAGGACTTATGTGATACATTACTGAATTTAAGCTCGGGGTGGTGTGTCTTTCTTCAGTAAGATGAACGCCATAGCACGTAAGCATGTATATATGAAATTAAAAGAAGGAATAGAAAAAGCAAATTTCATCTAATGATCTAAACATGATAAACATCAACAAAAAGCAAGCAACCAATTATTGGGATTTTTAATATATGTAATGGGTGAAGAAGTATACATATAAACCTATGTTCTGTTAGTTGAATTTTATCGAGAAGAAGTGGACGCAGGGAGGAAACAACTGAATGAGGCTTTGGAGATATGCACGAAATTAAGTACGATACTTATCAAATGTCACAAAACCAGAGCGATGGGGATGCGGTCCTTCTTTATTTCATCAAACTTGGGAAAGGAGGGTCTGAAACGAGAGGAACATGAACTTAAAAGCCTTCAAAACGAAACAAAAATCTTCAAAAAGAATGCACATATAAACTTATGTTTGTTTCACGGTCATCATGTACCCAGTTAGACGGTTCATACCGCCATAATATTTCTAGCTCTTGCGTGCAGAGACGACGCTAAAACTTATGGTCTTGAAAGAACTTCAAAACTTTCAGCTATTTGTGGGTTGTTGTTTATTTGTTGTTGTTGCTTTTTTTTCTTCGTGCCCATACATGTTGATACACTATAAAATTGCAAATGGCATATGGCACTGTACTACCTCTTCTGTGCAAACAGTTCTACGTGAGGGATACCACTCTCCGTGATAGATTTAATTTGTTGAAGCTTGTTTATGAAATTTTCGTTGACAATATTTTGCCAAGTATGAAGAACGCGCTGATATATATATATTTCAGATCGGGATATGGAATCCTCCATGCGGAAACGGGTGATTACACAGGAGAGCAGGTTTGACTGCCGTTACTTATCTGTTATTCCACTACTCTGAATGCTAACAGGCAGCCAACAGTAAAGAATACTTTCTTCCAGACTGTATGCGTAAATCACTATTTCTGTAAGATTTGGGACGTTAATGGGATGTCAAAATTCAGGCTTTAAAAGACGAACGGGAATACGAAAAGGCGACAATATTTGAGCTTTGGGAGGTTTCTGTGTAGTTTGTTGATTTAAGTATGACTGTAAATTCTGCGTTTAAATGCAAACTTGATCCGGTAACAGGCTTGAGAAGATGCCACTGGATGTCGCGACAGCAGCTGCAGTCTTGTTTTCAACTGTCGAGTTACATATATATATATATATAGGACATACGGTCACAATATGAGGCTGTTCATCTTTCGAGTTATGTATATATAGATCATACGGTCACAATAGGAGGCTGTGGTGTGTGTGTGTGTGTGTGTGTGTGTGTGTGTGTGTGTGTGTGTGTCATTTGGATTTGTACAGTAGCTTTTACAATGTTTCAGTGTGGAAGTTTATAGTGATGTCTATCACTGTGGCATCATATCCCACCCAGTCACATTATCCTGACACCAGGCCAACCAGTCCTGAAACTAAACTCTTTATACTGAGCTCCAAGCGTGGCAGCTGCTTGTTCCTTTTTATAAGTCTTTGGTATGACTAGGCCAGGGTTCGAACCCGAGACCTCCCGAATCCAAGGAGGACGCTCTAACCACTTTGGCCACCGCAGCGGTCAGGGGCTTCTGGACCATGTGTGCATATGGATATAGTGTCACATTAGTAGGCTCTGATTCATTGTATTTACTTTGCAGAACCAGAGTATTTGTTTAGAACGTTTTGGAATCGCAAAGGTCGTTGGCTAATTTGAGAGGGTTTGAAAACCACGTTTGAGTTTTAGGCATACATATGTTTATAATATAGCTTTCTGCTGTGCCCATGTGAGGTTGTATTAGCATGCCAGGAGATGGAATGAAATTTGGTTTCTGTCTGTATAAGGGTTGGTATTTGGTCCTAGGAACAGCATCATATGCGGGATTAAATGGATTAGAAGATAGTTTGACAGTGTACTGAAGAGTCAGTTTCGTTCGTCTGAGATACAGTGACCGTTCATTAGCCCAGCATACCGGCTTTCTGAAGGGAAGTTTTGCGCGCACGTAGGCAACTTTCAAGTCCTGCTTACGTATCTGATCAAGCATTTGCAGGTATGATTTACAAGCTGACCTATACCCAGCTGAGCATAGTTAAGTTTTGATCTTACTAATGACCTTTATAATCAGAGCAAAACCTTCCAATCTGCTCTCCAGTCTGTATTTGCCACAATTCTCGTTAAATCCGGTGTTTTTTATTGTTATGCCTGAGGTAACTAAATATGCGTGAGGAAAGTTAGTTTAGGTCGAAAATGAGCCCTAAATACTGGTACGCCTCTACAGCCGGAATCAAATAACCGTGAAGATAAAATTTTTGATCATCATACATTTGATATATTCGGCAGAAATGCATAAAAGCAATATTAGATCTTGCAATTTTAACCCGTTTGCTCCTGCGCAGTTTTGAACTCTATTTGAACTTACGTGCAGTTGACCTTCAATACTTTGAATACTATAGCAGATCCAAGGCTTCGTCGACATATAATGAGCAGTCATTTCCTCAATTAATGCATTGCACTGTGCTGGTAATTTTAATGTTTGATAGCGTAACTGCCAGTATGATTCTTAAGGTACATCTATTTACTTATGATAGCTTTCAAAAGGTTACTGCTTCTCTTTTCTCTAGCATTTTCGTTTTAATAGACTCGGTATAAAGGTAGCTAGGTAGTGGGCTCATTCGCCCAAGATTAAATAGGCCATTTACTAAACTTCCACATAGTGGCATAAGCTTTCTCTAAGACGGCAATTGTATGTCCTTTCTTTATTACAGGCTCTCTAAGAAATGCCTAAAATATGATAAGACGCTTACCGTACTTTTCTGTCGTCTGACTCTACACTGAACATCTAATAGTAGTAGTTTGTTGAACTAAAGATACCAGAAGAGTCGATTGTTTGTCTTTAGTTACATGGGTTTTGCAAATGCACCAAGTTAATGATATCGTCCTTCCAGGTTTATGTACTAGTGTCACGGTTGCTTTTCGTCTAGACTATGTGTCCAGCTTCCCAAATTTTATTGAGAATATTGAGTACTCAGAGCTGTGCCGGGTCAGTGTTTCAAAGGTTGATAATGGATACCATCTGAAATGTATGGAATCTATCATAAGAGTCTAATAATTCTCTGAGAGTAAAATGTTTAATGTAAACTTCAGCATCAGCAGGTCTTATATTGAGTGGAATCTTTTCTTTTATATTTTAGACATCCCGAATGTTTTCAGAATAGTTCTCTTGTAAGGTGTTTTTCGAACATGTTTGGACTAATGTATTTGAGGATTCTGGTACAGTTATGACAATTTCATCAGATTCCTTACACTATTTTATACAGTTGCTTTGATTGTTGCCCTGATTCTTTACTCCATAGTTCATAGTGATTTAATACATAAATGATAGTTCAGTCTAGCGGCAATGGAGCACTATGTTTTTCTCTTGTTTTTTTCTAACGGTTATACGAATGTTAATTTGGTATATGGTATTGATTCAGTTTCGCTTTCAAAATTGGTCTTGACAGGTTTCATGACATTTCAACACTCCCTGTTGATGTCTTTACATACACTATCAAACCATGGTTTGTTGAAACTTTTAGAAATTGACGACATTTGTGGCTTTGCATCCCCAGCAAGATCCTGGAGTATTTTTACAAATGGGTGTAATTGATCGAAACCTTTGTCAAAACGATCAGCTCTCCGATTTGATAAGCATAGGGAAAAGCTTCCCATTCTTCCATGTTCAATTTCCTTCTCTGCCTTAGTCCTTGCGAATTTGATACTACTGGTACTAAAGCATATTGGAGAGTGGTCACAACCACATGATTGGTCATTAACCTCACAAGATAAGTCAAGAAAAGGACATGGATTGCAGATTGTCAGATCTAAGGACGAGTAGGAAAATTTGTCAGGATTCAGGTTGGTACTTGTAGAAAGATATATTGAGCAAGGTGTAAGAGTTTTGTGTATCGATTCACCAACAGCTATAGCCTTCACTGTAGTATTGTCTTAATTTGGTTGTGAGAAGTTTGATCACATTTGATGATGGTCACTCCTCTAGTGGCTTTATCCATTTTTTCTTGAAAAAATGCAGAAGGTTGTGAAGTTTGTGAATCAAACTATATCGTTTTGTATTAAAACAGTTTCATGAAGACAGTTATTGTTGTTTAAATATAAAACTAATGATATAAAACTAATGTCATCATTAGTTACCCTTACGCCTTATCACATCCATTTTATTATGGTGCCGAGCATTTAAGGATGTGGCCGAAGTACGAGGTTTCTTGGAGCTTACCCTGAATTTCTTTTAGGGGGCCTCCAGTGTACATACTCTCTAGACTTCCAAATTTATTAAAGAGTTTAATGGGATCGTCATATCTTTTCAGAAGTCTAGTCAATTCTTGCATTCTTTGTTTATTGTTACTCTTTAATGAGCTTGATCAAACTGGTGTCTCGGTAGTAAAGATGGGCATCTCACTAGTCGTACCGTTTCTATGACAAATGGCATCAGTGCTGATATTTTCGTGGGCTGGATTTAACTAGCATTTTTTGTTTCTAGCAGTGAAGTTCTTATTTGCTACACTCACTGTCATATTGATTACTAGAGTGCCTGCTAGGAGGGATTTGGAGGCACCAAAACTTTGTTCATCGTCTCACCATTGGGCCATGTAATGTCTGTCTAGATGCACACAGGTTTCAAGAAGGTTTCGTTTGTCCACTTCAGCCAAGTTTGCGTAGGATTTGTTATCTGTGTTAAGTTGAATTGTACCTTTCACAAATTTCCTGACCTGATGGAAACTCATGCCTTTCTTTCACGTGTTCGATCTACTTCTCTTGTTTCAACTTAGGGCAGTCTCTACAGAGACAAAAATTGTCTCCCTGACAATGTTCACAAAATAGATTCTTAATACAAGACGATCAGTCACTGCTTTCATGTCCACAGCCAGTCACACTGGTTTTCTCTTGCAACCATATTTGTGGTGGTAATATCTCTGGCAGCTAATGCACCTGCGTTATTCACGAACACTGGCTTTGCTCTCTGACGTTATAATGTTAGAATGTATGTGCTTGTGGAAATCAACTTGACCTTAATATATCATGCTGCTACATTCTAAGATCTCATATTTTAGATTATCTTGGTCTCATCGATTGCATTATTAGTTTCAATAATGATAAATCGTGGCCAATTTGCTTGACTTGGAATAATTTCCTCTTCCGAGTCGCTGGTTGAAGTATTTCTGGTCTTGTGAGACCAGGTCTCACGCTATTGTTTAAAGTTTTGTTCCTTCCTCCCACAGTGGCATACTAAACAATTCGTCATCTGAGCTTCAAATATGGGGACACAGACACAGAATTACGCGAATTTATTGCGTTTCTAAGAGTGATACAAAGAGTGATACACTCGAACAAAAAACAAACTTAAGTAACCTTACCCTCACTACAGACATCAGAGTCTACGTCTTTTGTAAAGTTCAAGAATATCATTGTTCATTTGATCACAACAGTGACCTTTGTTACATTAGGAGATAATGAAACTGAATGCCTTTTAAAAAAAAGCCGCTAACGCTGGCGTAACTACTTGTTTGACGAAGTATTGTGTTGCATCGGGTTGGCAAGCAATTCTGTTCAACTACTAGGATCACCACATCCAACAACACGGATTGCATTCACTCATTCGCCTCCGACGACATGCAGCTGGGAAGCATCGGACCTATTCTATAACCTATTAAGCACGTCTATTTCAGTGTAACTTTTCTATAGATAGTGTATGTTCATACACCTGATTTATTATTGCTAACATCCTATTGTTTTGTGCCTATGGTTGCTAAAATGGTTTTATGGCTTCTCTGCTTGTCTTCCCATTTCTATTTTGTTGAAAAATGAGTGATCCAAAATCACTATTATATTTAAGTAAAATGTTTTCTTTTGACGTGTGTTTTACGACTTACTAAAGATGAAATAAAAATAAGCACTGAAGATGACATATTCCTTCAGAAGATAAATGTGCGGTCTAGGCGTGTTTCCTTGTGTTGCATATTATTTTCAACGACAATGGCATAAAAGCTATCAAATCCTATATATGATATGACGGTTGATTAATATAAATAATCGCAGTTATTAATTTTGGTTGTGTTGGGATACAATTCAAGCGTTGAACGTTGACATGTAATCATAATAGTTGAACTGGTCTTTTGATACAATCCGTAATACATCTGTTCAATATTCTATTTTTTACATCATGGCACAATCTGTATTTTCTTTTCCGATAACTGCCATCTCACACTGCTCGCGTGGGTTCGAGTCTGGGGCTTGTCCTATGTGGGTGTGTGGCGAAGATTGCCAGTAACTTCCCGTGAGTCGGTGGTTCTTACTTTGGGTTTTCCAGGGTCCTTCCTCCACCAGTTATACTTGCCACCAGGTATAGCCTATCGTGTGCTGAAAATGGCGTTGAACCCATAACAACAACAGCAATCTGTATTTTAATTATATATGATGTTATTGTTCGAATGGCTATAAAGTGAACTCCCAGATTAATTATGACGCTTTCGCTTACAACAAAAAAAAAAACCTTAAAACGTTTTTATAGAGTTAATTTCTTTGCAATTATGTCTCCGTTACGACCCATCCTGAATTTGAATTATCAGAGGTGACATTGTACAAATATCCGTTATAAACTGGGATGAGTCCTGTTTGCTCATTATATATTCATAATGCTACAGAAGTTGCATGTTGGGAAAAGGGTGAGAAAAGCCTATTGCTTTTATTTGATACAGTGTTGCCTTTCATGTTATATCAAACACTGCCTTGCTCCTACATCTCAACTGAAGTAAAAACGAAAACTAACAGAAGAAGAGCGCTTACTCAATTTCCTGCACTTGTGCGGTGATTGAGGTTAAATATCATATGACCATAGGTGGTTTAGGACATATTCCATGATTTCTTAGCAAAGACACTTGATGGACAATTATGAACCTGACAGACAAACCACGCAGATTTACGATACTCTGGTGAGTTTTCAGTGTCCAATTGTCACGTGATAATTTGACGCATTAGATGTTAGCACAATTTCCGTGTTTGCAATTAAGCAAGTTAATAATGCGAATGAATACATGATTAACTATTACCTTTTCTGTATTTCTGATGAATAAATATTTGAGACAAATTATTTGTTTTGTTGGTGTGAATCAAAATGAGAAAATCCCAGTCTTGGAGTTACATTTTCCTAATGTAACCATTGGGCTGGAATTTCTGTCCCCCTGCCAACCGTATTGTATATTTCAATAACTTCAGATCAAGCTGTTTGCTTTTCAGCGTTTGCTTATCATGTACAAGAGTAATCCAGTCTTACCAGAAGTGATCAAAGAGTGTATTTCCATTAATCTCTGTATGAACAATGAATCAAATGAAAATCAAGTATAGTTTGTAAGCATCCATCGACTGCAAGGAATCAAACACCCGTTCTTGCTCTAGGATCATTGTGACTCACAAGACAATTCTATGTAGCTATATTCGATGCAGGTCTTTGACAAGTCATACAAGTGTGTGTGTGTGTGTGTGTGTGTGTGTGTGTGTGGTTGTGTTGTATAAGTGATTTGGTTGCAATTTGTATGGAGAAAAAATGATATGCAAGTTTAATTAATTGAACTATCTGCTTAGCTCCGGTGAAATGCATACTAGTGTCATCTAGCACGAAAAGTTCGAACCGTTCGCAAACTTAAACCAGAAATTTTGGTTCGCAGTATTTCGAGCTTTTAAACGTTGCTTTCTATATTATCTGTACATTTTATTATGCTTGAGAAACTTTTTGAGTGACTAAAACACAAATATAGCAGCATTTATCCAAAACGTTGAACAATCTTAGAAGAAAAGATTGCTAGGTGTATTTAAATCTGAAAAACACGTATTACATATCCTGAGAGTGTCTACGAAATATTTAATGTTTATTAAAATATATGATAAGATCGATAGTTTTCTTCTACGTACAAACAATTGGTCTGCTAATAAATGATTGAAATACTGATTCATGTTTCTTCCTAGAAACGAACGCTTGCAAGAAAATATATGTGGTGCCTTTTACCCATTGTTCGCTAAAATAGACTTCGCTTATTTATCTTTGATTGTGCACGGTGTCTTATTTTTTTAAAGAAAACCTTCTCTATTTAATTCGCTACTTCAAGACTTTTTCTGCGAATCTGCTCGTTTTGCATCTGCTCTTTCAATTCTGATGGCAGAAACCACATCAATTAGAGCCCAAACTCTACGGGATTCCAAATACAAATCAATAACTGCATCTTACGTTGCACAAGGCGTTGCAAGGAAATATAGAACTTAAAAGGTCATATGTTTTCTGTGCAACTGAGCAAGTCATTCCAAAATAACGATCTGAGTGTACTCTGCTACAGATCTTGCTTTGGAGCCCTGGATAAGTTTTAATACCATTTTGAAGTTAATATGGCTGGCAATATTCCAAGTGAGAGAGAGAGACAGAGAGAGAGAGAGAGACAAGATTTATTTTTCTATGCAATACAAAAAGTCTATGCGGCTTGTGGACCCTAACCTACACTGTTTTTCTTGAATGCTTATCCCTGTCGATTAAAGTTTTAAAACTTATTATTTTTTCCGTTAGTTGAAGTAGTTTTTTATTCTTGTTTAAAAATGTTCATATTTTCGAAAATAATTGAGACCATTGACAAGTCTAAACCTGACCCTTAATATATGGATGTAAATATCCAGAAAGTGTTACGGTATTTTATGATTACCAGGATTTCTAGATCTTGTTCTCGCGATCGTAAAATATTATACAGAAAAATGCAGAGATTCTAGGAAAACTGTAAATTGCTTTGATTAATTCCATATGTGTGTGTGCGAATGCAACCCATAAATTCTGCCGTTGAGTTTGCTGTGTTGATTTAGAAGTTCATGAAAAACAATAATATATGTGTCAAGTTCAAATTTGCCCTGAATGTATTGTGGAATTGAGCTTAAAATCAAAACAGATGTTGTCAAATAAATGAAGGAATTGAATTGACGAGGGACCTCGGCTCCATTCAATCCATCAGAGCCCCAGAGTATGGTTCTTAGACATTGCTTATATCAACGTGAAGGATACCAATGTAATAAAATGAATACTGAATCTGTTTGCATGTGTTATTGATTTGCTAACTCAGAAAACGATAACGACACGAATCAGTCGGATATGTTGTTTGTAGAAAGAGCAAGGCGAAGATTTCCCAGGACGCAGGAAGTAAATATTGTTTACTTTCCACTGACGTTTTAGTCTTGGTCTGCTGATGACGTGGTCACTACAATTAGTGAAATTAGATCTACACTGAAGATGGAAAACAAACTTCTTGCATCAAACGTGCAAAGCTATGTTTAAAAACGATGTCTTCAAATGAACCATTACATAACGTATATTTTGTCTTTAAAGTGAATTCCAGATTTTCAGCCGTCATACTATCATTGTCACTAAGTACTACATACAAAATCTTAAAATGGTGCATTAAGGGTGCAAGATTTGACGCACTCTGTCAATGGTGAGTTACTTAATAACACTGTTATTTGTCTGACCACCGCTCCGGTGGCCAAGTGGTTAGAGTGTCTGCCTCGAACTCCGGCCGAGGCATACCAAAGACTTTAACAAATGGTACTAACAGTTGCCTCGCCTGGCGTTCAGCATTAAGAGGTTAGTGTTAGGACTGGTCGGCCTGGTGTCAGGATAATGTGACTGGGTGTGACATCATGCTACATGTCTGCGGCATGATGCCCCAGTGCTAGACATCATTATAAACTGTCACTCTGCAGACATCGTAGCAATATGACTGAAAAATTGTTCAAGTTACGTTAAAAATCTAAATCACACACACACACACACACACACACACACACACACACACACATTTGTCTGACAAATCCACTTTATAGCCAGTCAGTCTGTCGTTTATAAAACAAACGAAAAATGCTACCTTTCTCACGTCTCGATACTACACTATTTAGTCACGTTGAATTTGTCAAGCGGAATTGATTTCATTTGCAACAATTTTGCTACGTAAAGAGGTCAAGAGACATCCGTTCTAATGGTATTAAGTGTCAGATCGTTCAGTAACTTATTTAGTTGGACAAATCAATTACTAACCTGGCTATAAAATTTATTTGAATAAATTAACTTTTAGTCAATACATTTTGGTAATGACACTAAACTATGTACCGACAGGTATCTTATCCATGTTATGAAAGAGATCAACAAAAATGCTCAGAACTGTTTTTGACTGCAACCAAACTTTTCGTCGGCATGTTAGATACCTCGGGAACAAACGTCAGAAGGGTACTGGATTGAATAGGAGTCGTAGAATGTACATATTTGTGGAGTAGACTGGGAGGTCTTGCCCCGGGATCTACAGGACTTTGGCAATATACGCATTGTGCACTGTGACAATCGTCAATGGATCAGCTCACAAATCCTAATTGGAGATGTGTGATCCGATATAGAATCAGGACTAAAATGTTCTAATTTGTTTGCAAAATCTCCACGCCGATCGTGTATAGCACAAACATGCCTTACCTATGTATACCTCCTGAATGGTGAACCCCAAACAAAGTTTGTACCCTGTCAGTATGTTTAAAGAATCCGGTTTAAATAATTGAGAAAAAACCTTATATTTTATTTCAAAATTGCGCTTTCTAATTTTTATCTATATTTAAAGAATTTGTTAATGCTTTAGTATATCTTTCTTTGTTGTCAATACAATCTTAGAACCTTACTTTCGATCGACGCTGTATAGTGTATAGTCAGGGTTATACCGACGAGACTTTACACAACTCACATACATACATACATACATACATACATACATACATACATATGCATACATATGCATCTAAGGGCACTACGAAGCACGGGTTCTTGCCACTAGAAAGAGCACTGACCCAATTACATCTCAAATTACCACCGCACATTCTTGCTTTGCAATATATCTTGAATGATCAGGGTGATCGGTTCCAAACTATCATTCAAATAAGGTATATAAATATTCTTTAGGTTACTAAACAGCTTTACAAATTCATTTATTTTTATTGTGATTGCTTCATAGTTGCCACAACAACAAAAATACTTCTCGGCAGTGTGGACTCTGATTTGAATTGTTGGTTGGTTCTTTTACGGTAACTTTAGCGCGTTATGCGGCAGTATCGTGCAGTGGATATGGGAGCTGGTCTGGACGGGTTCTGAAACTTAAGCATTGGATTGCTGGTTTGACGCTCAACAAAGTTAGTTACCTCGATCAGATGACCGGAAAAATCGGAGACAAAGGGAAACATATACTGTACACAGACCCACTGTTGTTCTAGCATGTGATAGTTAGGAACCTCAAGCCTGGTTCTCACTGTTATTAAGAACACACTTTTTTTAATTGCCAATTTAAGTACAAGCCTTCCCTTTGCAATGACTGAAATAATCTTTTCATGAAATATTAATGTTCCCGCCAAAGTGGTTAAAAGGAGACATTTCCGCTAATCGACAGAAGCACAAAGGTAAGACTAATGCTTCATGGCGGTTCAGTAAAACTAAATCATTGCAGAGGTTAGTTTTGCTTCACTGTTAAAGGAACTTCTATTATAGTACAGAGAGAGAGAATCAATATTAAATCTATATAAATCAGAAAAGGACAAATGGCATTACCTACTATATAAATTTACAAGGCTTTGACCCTACTACAGTGAATTAGTTACGAACATGGTGAAAGGGAATGATCTGCGATTGGAGAAAGGGCACAAGTAACAGTGAACTAACTCAAGCATTAGAAAAGTGGGCCCGAGTGAGTCTTCGGTCAGTTTCATTGTATTTCTAGACACAGGCTTCATTATTGTTTGTAATACCAGTGTTTTATGAAGCCAAAAATCAAGAGAATATTTAATGAAAATATGATATGATAAAAACCGCACAGTACTGTTTGCCTTTATCTTATTTGTTGGGTTTTTTTAAAAACTATTTTGCGCAGCTATTTGCTGACTTATCATCTATATACTATATCGTCAACTGATAAAGAAAAATGTATCGATCAGTCAGTGACGTCATTCCAGAGTACAGTAAAGACGGTAAGGGAATATCATAACAAGTAAACAAGCCTGCGTAAAGACGATAAAATATAAATATGACCGTTTATATTCAGTGAAATTAAATTATCAAAGTCCCACAAAATGAGAACGACAGTTGTATGCCAACAATAAATGCATCTTTTTTCAAAGTGTCATAGGCATGTCAGTTATTTATACAAGCCTGTTAAAGTATTTTTGTTTCAGTGCGAAATGGATTTCAATGTAGTGTGTTTAGGTAGAGGAAATTATAACTGGTCCCTGGTACCCTACGGTTAACTGATGTCATTAATGGCCTGTGCATCGATTGTGAACGCACACTGTATACAATAGACAGATAGGAACAGTAATTTTTACTCTGTAATCTCTCTTCCAAAACTGGTCGTATTTTAACCAAATCATAAAACTTGAAAAATTCAGTGGGTTTTCTCGTTTGTTTTTATTACTATGTTGTTGGATTTTTTTTAAAACGTATCACTTCAGTTAGGCATTATGGGATTTATGGCTACACGCAAAAACTACTTAACTGCAAAACTGAAAAGGCTGAAAAAGAAAGTACACCAGTGAGCATGGGCAATTTTATATTTACATAAACACAATTTAATGAGCACTCTAGCGTTCTTCTCTTAATCAAAATATTTTATTTCTTGTCATAAACCTATCAGATTCATGATATGTCGATCAGACGTGATTTTCTATTACGAAACAGGAAAATGACATTTATTACAGCGTATAATAACTCATTTATTACAGCGTATAATAACTCAAGTCGTAAAACGAAGTGAACTAAGTGTGATCCCAACATATGCTACACTCCGGAAACCACAATAAAAGTATATCAATCTATTCAAACATACAGAAGGATTTATGTTTACAGTAGCTTCCTGTTTGTAGAAAAAATAGCTTGGAGCAGAACATTATAAGGTGATTACGATTCCTCATAACACGCAAGGATGTTCGATTTGTGACAATAACGACCTGTAAATGAATGTCATGATTATAAAGATGCTAGCTTTAGTGCAGACGGATCTTTTTGTTGACATACTTCGAAAAGAGACTTGAAAATTTAAAAAAAAATTATTAAGAGAGATTCTTTCAAAAACGACAATTTAAAGTAGTTTGCAACACACACGTAAAAACACGCGAGCAAAAATTGTATTGGTTTAACTTGGGTCTGCATCCCAAATATTCCAATAAAAATCTTCTCAAACAATTACGGACATATATCAGCTGTGATATAACAGAGCCGCCATCTTTGGTTCAAAGATTCAGTAGAAAGGCATCATTATGGAAGACTGGGACTAGAGATAAACTTCCGAATCAGAACGCAATAAACTCGTCTATATTTTTAAAATAATTTAATTTCTAGGCTCTATTTCTTTTTGAAAATTTAATGGTTATTAAGAGCTTTTCTAGTCAATACACGGTACATTTATAGCTATATTCAGATTGTTGATAATAATAATAATAATAATAATAATATAGGCCGCTGTCCCATGATACATATCCATACATCATGCGGTACAAAAAATGTTATAGCGCGTAACAAAAGAACATCGTATTTGTAAAAAGTAATATACATGAAAGTGGTAATTATTGATTTTTTCGGATACAGGTGAGATACAAGTATATACTGCACAGTAATCAAACAAACGGATTTAAGGGTAACCCTAAAATTTGTATGGAGCAAGATTTGTGATATTGATGTAAGGTCTTTTGTCGCAGGAGTCGTTGATAAAACGGTTTCTCTAATCTTTAAGGCTTTTATAGTAAACATTGCTAAGTTAGTCATCAGAATTTTACAAGCATCATTGTATATAAAGGACTACATTTTTTAAAGTTGGATTTTATATACAATGGCGGGTAAGTATTTTCTTCGTATTTCTCTTTATAGCGGACAAGCAGAAATAAAATGGAATTCATTTTCGATGTTAACGTTACAAATTTGACACAATCTTTCATCATAGCAGACACTTTCATATCTTGCCGTATTACCTCTGATTGGCAAGTTCCACACTCTAAGCATTGTAATTATATAACAAAGATCGTTATCTCCCAACAGTTCTAGATATTTTTGACAAGTAAATTCAGCTCCCAATGACCTATTGAAGTGCAGTCTTTCCATCGACTTAATCTCATCCTGCAGCTTTTGTCTAAAAAGACCTTCACATATCTGCCTGAACAATCTATGAAATATATTTTCGTCATTTACGCCTTGAGTACACCAAATACTGCCAAATCCAAATGTAAAATGAAAGCTTTATAACATATTTAGTCCAGCAATCACTATTTTTCCCCATCTTAACTATAAATCGTAGCATTGTTTAGGATATCTGTTTTCTGGCATTTTTATAATTCTTAACCAGTATTTCGAAAGAAGTTTATATCTAATACACTGCATACTAATTCTTCCTAACTCGTTATATACGAATGTATTTGGAGTAGACTTAGATGTACCAAGGATATATTTACAAAATGACAAATGAGCTTTTTCAATATCGTTGGCATTTTTAAAGCCCCAAACCTCAGCTCCATAATTAAAATATGGGAGCTATCTTTGCGTCAAACAGACGAAGCAATCCAGTTATGGATAATCTGCCAAACTTTGAAAGACTTTGTTTCAATATATGCACAGCCTTCAGCGCCAGCAAGTATAGAGTTTTCTGGCACATATACCAAGAGATTTGTGAAGAAAATATGCATCCTAAATACTTATAATATGATTCAATCTTTACCTCTGTATGGCCATAGTACCACTTTTCGTAACTTCTAAGATAGCCACCTCTGCGAAATACAACCACTCTAGGCAATATGTATGCAACCTATTGAGTATATTTTGCAACTGGTGAGCAGTGTCAGCAAAGACAATTAAATCGTCTGCATACAACAGTGAAAATAGTTCTAATGTTCTACAAATACTCCCCTGTTTACTTCAGCTAAAAAGGGCTTCAAATCATTCAAAAATAAAGAAAAGAAGAAAGGCGATAAAACATAACCTTGGCACACTCCCAAAGGACAATTAAACACATCGGTAATAAGACCGATGGACTTAGCACATGCTTTTGCATCAATATAAATTGTCTTAATGATTCTTAACATTTTCCCACTAATATTTTCAATAACTAGCTCTTGGTACAGTAAACGTCTCTCTATTCTATCAAAGTCTTTTTCATAGTCAATAAATATTGCATAGAATCAACCCCTACGTTTTCTTAAATATTTACAAATTAATGCATATAATATAAATATATTATCTACTGTGGAATACCCCGCTCTAAATCCTGTACACACAAGGTGACAGTCACAATAATAATAATAATAATAATAATAATAATAATAATAATAATAATAATTCTCTACGCGAATTTATTGAATCATAAATAGAAAATGCTCCAAATAACCAGCGATCCATTCCCTATGTTAGAAAATTTAGGGGTTGGTGTTTTTTCAAAACCTGTCATTAAATGATTTATATTCGCGTCCCCGTTTGACAGAAACCAACAAATAGCTCTTTACTTCATGCCTGTGCGTACAAGGGATGGCTTAGAAATAGTATATTTTAAGTTCAATAAGTTTGTAGCTATTTAACAATATTGAGAGCATCAAATAATGATGTCTTTCTCCTTCATGTTTAGCACCAAACTTCCCCATGCGTATGTTGATGTGTGACTCATCTGCACCAAATTCATAAATGCATAAATATGGAAGAAAGTCGTTGAACGTTGCAATTACAATTTGATTGGATTTGCCGTCTTCATCGATTGGATATTACAGTAGAAGGTAGTGAACTAGATTTATGATGGTTCTGTTACTACTGCACAGAAAGAGAACTAATTTGAAGTGTTCCATTACATAAATTCTTAACGATTCTAACAAGTTTTACAAGACTGCAGAAGCGGTGACATTTCACCAAAGACTTACGTACGACCACCGACCAAGACGCTCAACCTACACTTATGATGACATTTACCTTTACTCTGATAACATACCAATTAGGGGATTGTAAATTCAACATAACAAAGGCGTCTTCAATATTTTACTGTTTAAATGGAGCTTCTAGTCTTACTAAAAGACACAAAACTGTTCGTTTTAATTCAACTCCATCAATTAAAATATAAATATCACCTGCTGCATCTTCCACTTCCCTGCCTTAAGATCTATTTAGTTTCCGTAAGTCCGGGAAACAGAGTACAATTTGTAGTAGACTTAAGCCGTGTACTCATTTGTTCAGATCCACAAAATTTTGCGTTACGAGTATAGTTGTAACTGTACACTACCACTGCTAACGAAACAACATTTTATCGCCATACAATTTGGTCATGTGACCCCCCTCCCCAAATTTCTCCTAATGGAGCTATTCATGAATAATATTAAAACTCTCTCTCTCTCTCTCTCTCTCTCTCTCTCTCTCTCTCTCTCTCTCACACACACACACACACACACACACACACACACACACACACACACAGAGCTAAGTCTAATTGTTGCGGTAGGCAACCGAGCCCATTCACCTGCCTCACCTTCAGGAACACACGCCACTAGATCAAATGGTCTGGACAAACTAGTCGGGTTAGAAAGTGCCTCATACACCTGCATTAATATTTGCCCTCGAATGTCCGGGACCCACGGTACTGTTATGGAATAATGAAACCAGTCAAGAAATGGGTGAACATAAAATGGAGTACATATGGGTTTGGCTGGCTTGGATATGTTTGGTAACGAAAGTAAAAGTTTAGCAAAAAGAATATTCCGGAGCTCATATGGTTTTCTCTACATAGAAGCTGTCATCAAGGATGCGCATATACTGAATACTAAATGTAGGTTTCATCATGAGCACTCTGAAATTTTAAGTTATTGGAGTTTTAATATCATGGTTTACAATGGGAGCTGAATTAATATTGTGAGCAGCTGCTTGTACCATTTTGATAAGTCTTTGGTGGCTCGGCCGGGGCTCGAACCCGCATTAGACGCTCCAACCGCATTGGACGCTCCAACCACTTAGGCCAGCCAGAACGGTCCTTTACATACGGGCATCGTCAATGGGTACAATAGATCGATACAGCAATGATCAGGAGGTGCACATTAGAGTCCAAGGTGCAATTGGACCATCTGAAGATCTGCTCATCACCGTCAAGAAACGCAAACTAAGATGATATGGTCACATGTCACGCTCATCTGGCCTGTCAAAGACAATCCCACAGGACGCACTGTGAGAGGAAAGAGAAAACAAAGCAGAGAGAAGAAGAGTTTGGAAGATAGCATCAAATAGTGGACAGGAGAACAGGGCAAAATGGAGAGAGATTGTCGCAACGTCATCAATGGTACCAGGTTACGGAAGAAATGAAAACAAACGGAAAATGAATGTTTGAAGTCCACTTTAGGTTCAAAGCAAATTACTATTGGGCATATCATAAATATTTTTCTCTCTGCTGTTGTATCCAGGGGATTCGCTTTAGTACCAGGTATTAAAGCGGTAAACCTTGTTAAAGTTAGTATTACCATCATGTCCGTAAACAGACGGCAACGGTAATGTATGACTAAAATAGTTGTCCGGATGCGCTGAGATTTTTGGGATGAAAGTTGAATTGGATACCTTGACAACCCATTATTGTGCAAGAAGCGACTTGTCGTAGTTTCCTATTTAAAAAAATATTAAAATGTATAATGGCACATTACAAGTGTAACTTGGCAATACAAGCGCTTAAGAATAAATGTCTGATCGAATCTGTGTAATGATCAAACATTTCTAAGTAGATCAATGGACGCCGACGGGCTCATTAAGTCCAAAATGCGATTCCATTAAAAAAGAAAATATACGTAGACCAATTTTATGGGCCATTATGATAAGGATCATATAAAGACAGAAATTATGTTCTTCCTCATTGAAGTTTCATGTATGCGTTGACTCCATTTACTATGAGGATAAAGTCATTCGCTGTATTCTAAATATAATGGGCATCAAAACTGTTCGTCAAATTATATTATATAGTGATTCCATAGAAGGTATTAGCAAACTCTATCATTGCATGCGCTTTATAGCTAATTATATTTTAGTCGAATGTGACATTAGAAAGCAACGAAAGATATCATTATGATACATGTGAAAGATATGTACATCAGTTTTACTTGACTGGTGATGAAGGTAAATATAAAACAGCAAAGAAAGATTAATTCGAAAACGATACAACGAATTTATGATTAATTAGGGGGTGGGGTCTAGAGATATATTTTCAATGTTTTATCATAAATGAGTAGGTGAATAAAATATTACACATACATGGTTTTAGCTGTGTCATGCCAAAGAGAATTAACTTTTATTTTCAGTAAATTTTTGTTCTACATATTATGTACTAGAAACCTTTGTTTGCTATCTCGATTTAAAATTTAAAAAAGAAAACGTTGAAACATTTACCAGTAACAATTTGTTACAAGATAATATGAATACAGGAATTCACGCATATGCAAATAAAACCTTTTTATATTGAGTAATGAATAATTAATCATATATCAAAGTTATTAGGGTTAGTCGCCTTTTCCAATGATTTAGCGTTAGATGACAATATTTAATCCACTGATTCTAAAAGGGACTAAGATACAATATCCGTATCAGTTAGACTCATAGTTAACAGTTATATCATTATTCTGTTCGAGGCATCTTCTTGTGTGATGAAGCGTTTCTTTAAACACACGAGCTCAAAGGCAATGGCTGGTCTTGATCCAAGGTTGTTTCAAAGTTCAACGTAATACGTTTGTATCTTTATGCTTGAATACAATTTCATTATATCAAGTTTACGATAGTCGTAAAGCTTGCAAAATAACTGCTAAGGTTTTGACAGTAAAATATTTGTTCTCAAAACTTTATCCGCTAACAGAAACGCTATGTTTTGATATGATTTATGAGTCAGTGCCTAGTAATATATCATTCCTTTCAATTATATCGTATCCAGATGCATCGCACTTAGTTCACATTCTTCAAGTAAATATGGTCATAATTGCGAGAGTCTGTCTGGAATTTTCGATATCGATTATTTTTACAGGAGATGAGTTTTATAAAAATAGTTGCAGTCATACAATACAAATAAGTACTTTCTATGGTTAAAATAAAGATTCAGTGGTTGTGTACGGACTGTTGTTAAAGTTCTTTGATTGAGAGTGTTAAAGAAAACAAAAACAAATAGCTGTCATCGATTAATAAGGGTACTTTTTGCTGAGCTTATGCAGAATTCATTTTATCTGAATCTATTTCTGATGAAATATGCTTCATCTTGGGATACAGCAAGTCACGTTATTTGATAATGACTATTATACAAACATAACGGTACCCAAAGTCAGATGCCAAAAAAACGCCTATCTACTAACAAAGCAAACCATACGCGAGGTTATTATTATCATTATTATTACTTTTATTATTATTATTATTATTATTATTATTATTATTATTATTATCTACTTTGTATATGCAAACCTTTTCAAACTGGTCGAAAAATCAGATACTTAAAGACCTTGAGACCATTTAACTCAACAGTTATGACTCTGTGACCAAATGCAACAATCGACTTCATCGGTCATCCAACGAAAACGTCTTCACTCGACGGATGTCTTTGTTGCAATCTATGTTCTGTTTGGTTTGAGCTGCTTGTTGAGAACAATATTCGAAATTCTAACACTTGTCTGTTCTTAATATGCGATAAAGTTAATTTTCAAACCGTTTCGAAATTTTCAGATAGCGCTTCGACAATTGTACTAGTTTGAGCTGACAATTACTTTCTCAAACTTTAAAGCAGTCATGGACTTCGTCGTGCCAGCATTATAGATACCTTTTACAAATTCTGAACATTTTGTAATATTTTCATATCATTGGAAAGTCGTTTAAAGAGTTGTATGCATTATAATTTCCAATCTGTAATTTTGAAGCCTAAGCGTTCGGTTTCAGTTTTTATAACTGTAACTCAACAACTACATTGCATGAGAGTTCCATATCGAGATCGCAAAATTGCAGCAGAGCCTTGTAGATACTGGGATATGTGTTACTGTTCATTAATATGGTTGTTTTAATCCAGTCCTAAACTAAATCGGCTCAGTCTCCATGGTTACGGATGTATTAGTTTTAGTATTAGGTTTATCGAAAAAGCTACTGGTTTTATACAACTTCTGTATGCCGTTGTCATGAAAACAGACTGAACATTTTATTCATAAGACTTGACGTTAACTGTATCAGAGGACTATTTAGTTTAGTGCTAGAGAACCAGTATGCTTGTATGTGAATTTAAAAAAAAAAAGCCAGTGCTGAATGTTCTAAGATGCGCCCATTGGATAGAAAATGGAAAATGGATTTAATTTCTTTGTGTTATTAATTTCACAAACTTCAATTGATGCAAAATAGTTAAAAACAACCTATTCGCTTTATTTTGATATCCTGTATTTAATGTTCTGCTGACAGAGTATCATATGTACTCTCAGTACAAAGCTGTGTTATTGGGTCCAGACATGGCTGTTCCCTGTTTAACAGCAGAGGTTTCAAAAAATGCTAAGGAACACCTATTATTCAAGGCAGAAAAAGATGTCTCTAACCGTAATGTGCGGTTTGTATCCCAGACTAATGCAATAATTGTTTTATTTTTGTAGCATATTAGCATTAAACCCTGTGGGAAATGAATTAGTGGACCGATCCATAACTGCCCAGTAGCGTTTGTTAAATATTTGTAGTTACAATGCTGCAAGCAAAGATTGCCAATCCAGATTATCGCAGTTATCAATCAAGCCTCATAAAACTGCTGGGACGCAAAATGGCGCTAAGTGGTTACCAAATCTGATGTCATTAGCACAGTAAAGATTATACAATTCCACTTACTGGGACTTTAGGTAAATATCTTAGTAAAAAAAAGATGATATAAGTATGGTTTGCCGATCACGATTATTTCAAAGATCATTCAAGCTTCAAAATTATACTGGGACTCGATTACTGGCAGCAAAGTTGGACTTCATTAGAGCAGACAATTATGCAACTCCACTGACTGGGAGATTACGTGCATTACATCTGGTAATAAGAGGAAAGTATATGCTGAGCTGAATATCTACTTAACGACCAAACATTTCCTTGGAGAAACAGGACGCGGAATGGCTGCTGATTAGTTTTGAAATGAGACACTACAAGGACAGAACAAATACTCACGTCATTCCTTAAAAATGAATGACGTGTATCGATATCGGCGTTAGTGTGGTTTAGCAAATGAAAGTTCATAACAATTGTTAACTCGATAGATTACAGTGTTGATTATGATTTAATTATAGTATATATGACTGGGTATCAAATGTATGTTTCTATGTCTACCATGGAGCATAATATTGATCTGAACATTCTATGTCTGCATGCCATGTGGCCCTGACCTAGTCATGAATATAGAAGAGTTACGAATATTTATCTATCTATACGTTCGTTTTATCATTGTCTATTTTTTATACCCCAGTAATAGAATGACCACTGTACCGCGGAAAACCTTCCAAAAGCTACCTTATAATCAAATACTCTTGGTATCAGATAATCTGCGAATAATAAATATGATGTACCTAAAGAGAATACAAAAGCACGCGAACAAGCAGTCATGAAGTTACCACGTAAACTCTTTTGTTAAACAACTTATTTTCACAAACAGAAGTATCCAGTGTCTAGGTGATATAGTTCTTTGTGATATTACAGTATTTTTTTCCTGTTTTTCATCAGATGAGACCCAAATAAAGAGAACCAAAAAAAAAAATGGTAAAGGATTCTAACACAAGTTATAAATTTTGATAGGGTCCATTTTTTCAATAATTTTTAAATTTATTTTATTTAATTCAGCAGCGTAGTTTTCTTTGTACTTATGCATTTCAACTATTTGTTTAAAAGTAAAAATTTAAGAATTTTGACTGTTGAATCTGTAAGTGTAAATATAATATTTAGACAACGTAGACAAGAAAATTGCACAATATGCCCAGTTTTTCACTTTGTAAAAATATTTACGTTTTAGACACAAAAAAAAATATTTGGGCAACATGGTGCAAAATGATACCAAACTTTTGAAGTGATAACGCATTCAAAGAGATGTTGAATACATTCTTACAGAAAGCACATTTTCGTCGTCTAATATGGTAATTATTTTCACATAAATTATTATTGTATGAATTAATTTAAAAGTAAAAGAGATCAGTATGGTGTCCCCAGTACAATGTTTAGCCAGACTATAAATCTCAGACAATTCTTCATTACGTATATTTGTATTTGATACTTGTATCAAAGTTTCTTGCTTAGTGTTAATATGCTTATTTACAGTATATACAAAATCTTTGTAAGCAAATCGCAGTGGATTCTGTGTTTATAGGTTCTTTATTTTATCCATCTGCTTATCAAGATTGTTGTGTTCTAAATATATTTTGTTTTCATCTATCATTGTGATTTCGGATATTAATGTATTTCAAGAAATCAGCCCATCTACGTTTTCATTATATCGTTTCCCAAAGTATTCACTGCCAGCTTCTTTCCAGGATTTGTATTGATAGAACATTCTAGGTGGACAAAGTTTAAAACACTTTTCGATACATACTCATATGAGCTTTGCGGATCCTATTTTCAAAATGACACCCTTCTTAAATTATTTTTATTTATTTTTAATGAACTTACCAAATTCTTCTTGTTTCTTCTGCCCAAATTTCAAATATTCTTTTTATTTCTGCATATAGTTGTCTTGACTAAATTCTGCCACCATCCATTGTCATATTACAGATATTTTTTAACCCATCTTATTCTAATGTACCTAATGAATGAATTAATGTTAATTTTATTTAGTTTTCCATCATTCCCAGGATATAATATATCACCTGTAATTCTCTCTTTTCTTTAAACCCCATCAAATTGAAATAAGGTACAACTTAGTTCTATTTTAGCTTTTGCTGTTTGATTTAAAAGTGCTGAAAAGAGGCATGAATATGCGTACAAAAATTGATTTTACAACAATTACCTTGCCAGTTCCTTTAGCGATGTATTTGACTCTAGCTTTACAATAGTCTTATTGCAGTTGTTAATTTCTTTCTATAATTGCTTTCCACAATTTGTTGTAAACCTAGAGACAAATCAATGGCAAGGAGTGCAAAACTAGAAAAAGACCAGTTTAGGTCCATATCGAGACATATTCTTTCATTGGAAACTTTCTTGTTTCCAATTCAAACAGCCTTTTTATTACATTTAAGTCCAAGATAATATAAAAGCAAATCCTTGGAAGATATTCATAGATGCTTTAAGAGGAAGTTGAAAACCATTAAGAAGAAAAAAAGTGTCATCGGCATACTGACCTAATTAATACCCTCATCAAAGATCTGTCCCCGCACATCCAAATTTTGCTTCAATTTGTGGCTAAAAATCTCAACGCCAGTGATAAATAAGACGACATCATCTTTCAAGTCAACAAAATGATCACATATTTCCATTACCCTGGCCGCTCCGGTGGCCTAGTGGTTAGAGCGTCTGTACTAGCATCTTGGTCGCTAGGCGCTCAACACTAAGAGGTTAGTGTTATGACTGTCGGCCTGGTATCAAGATAATGTGACTGGGTGGGACATCATGCTGCATGTCGGCAAAATTCTCCAGTGCTAAACATCACTATAAACTGTCACACTGCAGACATCGTAGTAATAGACTGAAAAATGGTTAAAGCTACGTTAAAATCCAAATCACAGACACACGTGCGCGCGCACGCCATTACCTCAATTTATAGCACAAGTTAGTTTCTCAGGTCTTGAATTCTGCTCTCAACCGCTGGTGTCTGACTGGCAAAATAATATCGGTTACTAACTCTATGTCAATCTAGACACATTATAATTGATGAATTTTAAAAAAGAAAACCTTCTTCTTTTAGATTTCTTAATTGTTAGGATCACCATCATTATAACCACAGAAATTCAGAAGAGTTGTCTTATTGCAATTAATTGCAATATCTAAAATAATAAATTTCATCTAATAGTCATATCGTTTTCTTTTAATTGCCCGTTCAGCAGCACAATATTTGTCATCTTTCTATGTACGGAGTTTCTTGAAAACATGCTACAGATACACAGTGGCAAAAGTCTCTCCCTTAAGAATTCAACCCTTGCAAGCTTCTAACACTCACAGATAAAACTTTTTATAAACATGTTGTTGTACAAGAATATATAAATAGATAACTATCACCCCGAAGTTGATATGCGAATGGCATCCACAATCACACAAAATACAAGCGTCTGTCATAGAATAATTCATAGTGTACATGCTGTAGATTTGACTGCAGTTTAAATTGATACAGTGGACAATAAATTAAAAAAAGTGAAACCACTGTGTCCGAGGTACTTTTGTTAACCTCGAACAGTCCTTGGCAGAGCAGAAGAAATTCAGTTTAGTGAAACAGTAGGCACAGAAAAAAACAAAGAACAAACGAAGGAAGGAAAACAAGAAAGAAATGAATGGGAGCATGCACGGATGTGATGAATGATCGAATGAAGAAGGGATGAAGTTGTACTGAAATTTATTATGAATCAATAATGTTGAAAATGATTAGTGAATGAGTAAGTAAGTGAATGTGTGTGTGATTGAAAGATAATTTATAAATTAGTGAAATAATTTATGAAAGAAACGTATGACAAATTGTATGAATTAGTACTTGCATCCATGGATTAATGAAATAGCTGATGGGGAATAA